>WWET01000125.1:297548-313733 GCA_011038615.1 Limnodynastes dumerilii | reverse complement strand
CCCCTTCCATTACCCTAACCCTCCCTTCCCCGCAGCCTGACACTAACCCTCCCTTCCCCACAGCCTGACCCTAATACTCCCTTCTCTATAGCCTGACCCTAATATGCCCTTCTGCAGTTCTCCCTAGCCTGACCCTAATATGCCCTTCTCTATAGCCTAACCCTAATATGTCCTTCTCCCTAGCCTGACCCTGATATGCCCTTCTCTATAGCCTAACGCTAAGACGCCCCTCACCACAGCTTGAACCTAACCCTCCCCTTCTATGGTCCTAACCCTAACCCTCCCTTCCAAAACGCCTAACCCTAACATGCACCAGAGAGGTTACTCACCTCTCCGTAGATGTCATCCGGCGAGTCTGAGAAAAATGAATGGGCGAGTATGCTGATCAGCACAATTCTTTATTTCTGTAAGGTGTGTCTTATTATAAGTTTGTCTTTTATAGCCACACATGCCATCAACTATATACTTATAATAGAGACAGCCGAAAAGTAACTTTCGGCTGTCTCTATTTTGCAAAGCGGGGCATCGGACCGGAGGCTGCAACCGCATTAATAGCCCATCTCCAGAAGTAGGGGTATGCAAAAATGATAGGGTAGCTAGTTTACTAAGTTATTTGAGGGGCATCAATGACATGGGCTAATTGTCTTCTAATATTAAGTTACATCTAAACAGACCCCCAACTGCTATTGGGCTATCTGTAAGCATTAACCTAAATATCACAAGACAAGAGCCAGTGTGATTGGAGCTCTGACATGTATACACGGCAGAGGTTCGCTATCACAATCATGTTTGATCCTAATTTCTGTGTATGTGATGGGGCATCCCTCCACTCACATGCAAGTGATTTCCGTCACCAGGACCCTGTCTTAACTTTTAAGTCCCCAAGTCCACCATGCAGGCATGCTTTACACATGTGACCCAGTTCTGCCCTGTGGTTGGTAAGACTTCTGGCTATTGAGGATTCATATCTGGACTGGAAGCCGGTAGTATGCACATGAGCAGATGAAGAAGGCGGCCATTTTTACGCTCGCAGTCTGAGGAAAATGGCCACAACTCTTAAATCTGGATCCTGTCCAAAGACTTCAATTTCAAAATTCTGTCACCTTTTATAAACCCATATGTCTCTGTCTTCTTTATTTCTGTAAGGTGTGTCTTATTATAAGTTTGTCTTTTATAGCCACACATGCCATCAACTATATACTTATAATATGATAAGCTGTAACTGTTTATTGAGTGAAAAATGTTGTTTATATTGTGTTGACATCAGTTGTATTTAATCTTTTCAGAGAAAATAGTTCATCAATCTCATTATGATTCCGGTTTCATTATGATACTAATATTCGCTCTTCGCTCAGCTCACATAACAAGAAACTAATCAATGGGTTGCTCTATTCAAGCCTGCAAGGTTATCCCGCAATCAATACTCCAAATGGCATAACAAGCATAAAAAGGAGGAATTCAGATATTAATTTCTTTACCCATAAAATGAGGGGGAACAGAATACTCACAGTAAGGGAAATATCAAGTTCAAAAACTAGACTCTAGCCACTGAAGCCGAGGATTCTTATCAGGCGAGATGGTATATATATCTATAAAATATATTGAGCATGACTGACTATGTACATGCAGTTACATTTTCATTAACGTATTGTTCAATGAATGGATTCACATGCTGGGAAGCACAGAATAACAAGAATCTTCATTGTGGAGTGAATATTGGCACATCAGTACACTATAACAATGGCCCAGATCCAGAACAACGCTTGTAAGCGAATTTACGCGTGGCGGAGACATAAAATCGCCTTTTGGTAAGTACTGCGCATGCGCACCATAGAAAATACGCTCAGTAACGTAGCGTAATTGTGAACGTATGGGCCATTCATGTATGTGTCACGTAAATACTTAGGGCGTCCCCTGCCAATTTTACGTGAGTCCAAAATACTGAGTGTGGGCGTGCCAATTTTACGTGAGTCCAAAATACGTCTGAAATACGCTATGTAGGCGGGGGTTTGTATTTAAAGTGTACAGTATGGGCGTGCTTAGCTGCGTAAATACGTGTTGCCCATACATACGTGTGCGGACCACTGCGGTTACGTTGGCAAAAGTTAAGGTAGGGTTTGAAAAGCGTATCTTGACAAAATGCGTACATTCAAGGGGTGTGCCTAGGGGAGTGTATAGAAGTTACGCACGCGAAAATACGCTACGTGAGTAAACGTAGTTCTGGATCTACCCCCATGCTATTATTTACTAACCGGAAATTTTGGTAAAATTCTGTCTTGAAGATAGACCCTGTCCTTTACCTCGAACGTTTTACAGAATTGTTTAGGTAAAATGTTGTGCATTTCTGCCTAACCTTATAAAAACCAATATCTCCATTTTTCTTTTTGAGAGGTTTAGTAAATCTAGCCCTTAATCTTTCTTCACTGTCTGTGAGATTTCTTGTCTAAATAGCGGTGGCTCTGTCTCCATGAAGGGTTTCTAAGACACGAACATGATCAGTAAAAATACCTATTGTCATAACATTTACATTTTTATGTATAAATTCTACTTTGATAACACAGAAAGTTATTTTTCCACTACAGTATATGTAATAAATCTACTGAACATTTAGCAGGAGAAACAAAATGTTCTCCTTTTCATTAAAATTTTGTCCCATGGAGCTTTAATGTGGGTAGCTTTGAAATGGAGTTGTCAGTGAGCTGCTGACTGAAAGAAAATGCTTGGAATCCTGGGAGCTGGAATTAATTACCTCCTCTAAGTACAAAGAAAAGATAAATAAATCATTACAGCTGCTTTTGGAATAAAATACACTTATCACAAGACATCACAGGCCAACCTGTTACAATAATATCCAACAAAATGGAAAACAACAGCCATATAGTCTCTTACAGAATGTTACAATTATTTATTAATGCAGAATAGATAGATAGATAGATAGATAGATAGATAGATAGATAGATAGATATGAGATAGATTGCACAGCAACAGTAACAAATCCCTCCAATAGGGTCTATTAGGTGAGACCTGGGTTAAAAATCTGGGTCAGCCCTTTTCACACCACCACTTGCCGGTGTCTGGCACAGGAAAAACCCCCGATACCTTTCAGATCACCACCAAAAATCCAGGTTTCGGGTTTTTAGTGGTGATTTGAAAGGGTTATTAGTGTGACCCACCCCATGTATTCTTTCTCTTTCATCCTAATTGATACAAAGGAGTGAAGATAAGAAAAAATTTAACTGTTAGTAGAAAATCAAAGCATTTGTCTCAAAATCAACTTCTAAGATTTATGAAGCTCTCTTAGAAACATATCAAAAAGTGGAAAATTATGACCGCAAATGACTTTCTCACTGCAAAAAGGTACTGAGCCGTTCTGTCCAAGGCAGGAAATAGCGCACAGGGTCATTTTACCATGAAGCGGTCATTTTTATAGACCGATTTCAGGAAATAACAGCTCGTTCCACAGGTTTTTCACAATATATTTTTTCTGTCATTCTAACACATTTATAGCGTTCTGAAACAGATTACATAACGTCCACAAAAGTTTCTTCAAACTGCATGATCATTGACAAGTAAAGTCTGTATTTATCATTTACAATATGCTTTTAATCAATAAACCTAAGACTTTTGTCATGTTTTTATTGCTAAAATTGAAAAACAAAATATGACCATCTCTTTTGGAACATTTGGCTATTATTATTCCAAACATTTTCTTCAGAATTTTATTAAATGGACTGTACTGATATTTCTAATTATTGTTCATTTTAAATACCCTCTTAAGGTGTATGGAAGTGGCAAACATGTTTGACCCAATACATAAAAACTGTAATAGACAGTTTGGACGGAATTCACACTTAAGAGTGAGCTAGATACAGACAGAACCGCACCTAACTCATTCGTCCAGCCTAAACCCCGCCCCCCATTTTAAAGTTCCTTGGACCGTATTCAGAGATCCGTTTTTCCGGCGAGTCCCATGCGTATTTTTAGGTACGTTTAAACTGCACATGCATAGTAACTTTATTTACGCAATTGACGTTGAATATATGTGCGGAAGTGCCTCACGGACAGACCTGCGAATCCCACGTGGATACATACGTCCGGATCTGCGACTGAAAAATACGCACGGGAGAATTCAAATAAAAATGGGCGGGGGAAGTCATTTAAATGAAGGAAAGTGGGCGTGATTATCATGATACGCACGTATGGAGGACATATACACACAGGACTGCACATGGAAAGTTACAGGTGGTCTATGGAGGTGTAAGTCTCCGTGAGCACGGCCGAGAGAGGGGAGTGTCATGGGTCTGAGGGGTTTTGGCCTGCTCCGTGCGTGCGTATAATTGTGGCCCGATCTGGAAACGGATTTCTGAATACAGCCCCTTATGGTTAGGCCACGGAGAAGGGAGCTTTAAGGTTAGGGGAGGGTTAGGTTGCGGGATAGGGATAACAAAACTAACCTTTCACCTTTGTAAACCCTTTTTGTATCCAGACTCGCTGCGAGGTGCACCATGCCTGGATTCCATTATTAGCGCTCGCAGTCCTAATAATAGTAAATGGAGCCCTAAATAACAACAAACAATATGAGCAATCTATGAGTGAACGTTTTTCTTGGAATAAAAGCACATAGGTGATCGAGAAAAATGTTTATGTTCATAGTTAAATCAAACTAATTGAACATTAGTTCAAATAAGTAATGTGAGATATATCAGGTATTGTTCTAGTTCACAGAAATGTAAATAACGTGTAAACTTTTTTATGGTTGGCTAACATTCAGTTATTTTACCTTCCAGGGAATTTTCACATATGCCTCATTTGGACATATTTCTAATTTGGCCAGTACTTCAGTGAAACCTAAAGAATTCAATAAGTGTTATTCTTGGCCTAAATGTCCTTTACTGAGCTCAAAAAGTACCTTGGTCTTTAAAAAAATGAATGCATGTATGCATTTACTGCCAATTAACATTCACAGGGTTTGCATATTTTAAAAGTGTAATCATAAACACCAAAAAGAAACTTTTAACTTTTTAACACGATTTAAATGCTTATATACCTAGGTCACCCTTATTTGACGGATAGCTATAATAACTCTATCAATCATATATGCTCATACGGAGTTCCCCAGAAATATAAAATCTATACCAAATACAGTATTAAAACATTATTTTTTTGAAACAAAATGATAGATTTGTAGACAATGGGCTGTATTCAGAGATCCGTTTTTTATGCACGCAATTATATGCACGGTCGGAGTAAGGAAACACCCACCAACACCCCCGACACTCCCCTCTCCCGGACGTGCAGTCGGTGACTTACGAGTCCCTTGACCCCTCTGTCCTATACTCGTGTACTTACGAGCGTATATGTGCTCCGTCCGTGCGATTCTCTATAACCGCGCTTCCATGTGTTCATTTAAATGCCTCCCCCACCCACTTTTATTTAAATTTGCAAGTACGGATTTATACGCCGCCCATCCACACGTATGTACCCAAGTGCGTATCACATGCCCGTATCTAAAGCACTTACGAGCGTATTATCAACTTAACTTATGTAAATAAAATTACTACGCATGCGCAGCTGATCCGATCCTAAAAATATGCACGGAACTCCCCGCGAAAACGGTTCTCAGAATACGGCCCCATGTGCTGGGTTTAGAGGTCGTACGGACTGCTGATCTGCATGGGAAACTTAAGGAAGGATTATAGCAGCGTAACTGCTGCCCAGTGGGAGTCTCTGGCCCTATGTCTCTTTTTCAGAAGTATAGACAGGCAAAAGTTCTTTTTTGTCTGTCTTTATTTGGAATAGGCAGCCATTTAAGATTTTTTTTCAGAATAGGTGAGTATGGGGAAGGGAGGGTCAGGGTCAGGCTGCAGGGAAGGAATAGTTAGGGTTACTGTAAGCGCAGCCATTTTTCTAACACAATAGAACAATCTAAACATTCCTGGGACAAATATAATGATATCCTAAGTCTTAAACTAAATCGTGGGTCATACAGGTTGTAGGGTCAGTATGGTTTAAAAAAAGAAAATACAAAAAATTGGGCAGACTTGATGGGCCAAATGGCTCTTATCTGCTGTCCAATTCTATGTTTGTTTCCTTCCTAGGAAGCAGGGCCGCCGTCAGAAGTTGTGGGGCACGGGATACATCAGTGACCACACCCCCTATGAAATGTCATTGGTGACATCACATAATAAAGGCAAGACCCTGCGGACCTGCCCTAACAGCTGTCCTTTGCACAGGGAAATTCTTCCCTTCGCATTGGCCTACTAATGATGGCGGACCTCATTAGCCCCATCATTAGCCCTGACTGCCCCCCACCCCCCCTGATGGCAGCCCTGATAGAAAGATTCTTAGGTGTATGTTGATTTAGGCATGAAAATTTAAATATCACTCAATAAGGCCAGAAGTACAAAAGCACTGATTGGATATCAGCATTGTCCAATAGTGTTACACGTAACTGATGAATGACTCCTTTGCATTTTGTCCAATACAGAGTGCCTCAGTGTGTCACTAGGTATAAAAATGGACTCACATCCACAAACTCAAATTTTGTGTGACTCATGAGGCCCGTTTACCGGTTTTGTTAAGGAAAATTACGTATTTTTTAAAATCAATTTACCCCGTAAATGCTGGTCAAGTTTTTAAAAGCCTTCTCTTTACTAGTTCTGAAAGATTCATTATAGCAGCCTTTTTGCAAAACACATAGCTACTATTTAGTGCACTTGCTCTTTTACATAAATTTCAGTATCATTTGACATAGCTACATTTTAAGAGCAATAACATTATCCGGCTGTAAAAACAATGGTGCGGTGCCTAAATTTCGAATGTATTGGCTATCTAGGTATGCATTTCTAATGGCCCAGAGAGAATGTGCATCCAGAATAGCGTATCCCATGAAATCCTACCCTTCCTGTTATGGAGAGTTGGAAATGATTTATAGGAAGTTACTGGCCAGACTGCTTGTCAGTGATATAGTCAAGAGCTGGAATTGACGTTCACACCTGTGAATGTAACACAGTTTCAAGCAACGCACATACGTGTGTGGAGACACCAGTGTATGGGTTCTAAATCATCATCGTGTTTTGGTTTTTGTTTTGGCAAAGGCTCTCGGATTTGTTTGGGTTTTAGATTTCATTAATCATGCATATTATAATAAAAAGATTTTTGGAATGAGTGAATAAATGCATGCACAAATGAATGAATGAAAATGAATGAATGTATAAAGAAACAACCGATTGTTCAATTCATTTGTCTGTAGGTTTAGACTTATTGAGGTAGCTCTATTTTCTGACGAGTAAAGAAGTGGAACAGGCACTAATTATCATGGGGGCCCAGACGAGTGGACTGCGTGACACTACAGATTGAGACATAGGACTGGATCTTGAGCCCCGCACATTTTCTGTACGTGTGGGGGGTCTTTAATTCCGGGTTATTGCCAGGTCTGTCCCATAAAACAGTGCAGGGCAGACCAGAGCGTTGCGATTTCCCGCTGTGAAGGCTTGCATTGCGAATTAGGGACAGCCGAAAGCTGCTTTTCGGCTGTCCCTATTTCGAATGCGAGCCCTCTCAGAATTTTTTATTTATGAATGGGTGAGTATGCAATTCGCATGGGTTAGGGAGCGGGTTGGGGGAAACTCACCTTTCGGAGCACTGTGTTTGGTGCTCTGGGGATCAATTGCTATGCCTCGTCAAGGCATAAGCAATCGATATCCCAGCCAGTTCAGAACTGGCTGGGAGCGAACGGCCCTTTCGAAATAGGGCGGTTCTCTATGGGGACCCACACTTGAGTGTGAGGGTCTTGGATCTGCCCTGACATTGTGAATGGGCAGCGCGGCTCCCAGGGAGGGACTTGTTTACTGTTGCATAGCAATTAGGTTTTGTATATCTCTCTTTGACTTGCTGTTCTTTATGCTTTTAGACCATTGACATGTGTGCCTCAAGTAATGTAAGAGCAGCTGCATTCTATAACTTCATACCTTAGATTATAAGCTCGTAGCTCAGACTGCTGTATTGTGAGACAATTATATCACACTTCCCTGGCCCCGTGAAAGCCATAACACCTCCTCTCACGGTAGCTACGTCACTGGATGGAGCTTTATAATTGCAAACCTACAGTCAAACTGATGAGCAAACATCAAACATAGGCAAATGATGCATCTATCTTTGCTTTACATAGCTGGACAGCTCCATTTATTACAAGCAACCTTTCCATACTGCTTCTGCAAAAGTTAAAAAAACAGCCAAGATTTACATAGCCGGATAGCCCGTCATTTATTTCATTGTAACAGGAAAAAAAAAGTAAAAAAGAAAACGAAAACAAAATGATTTATTTCTTGGAGCTGCTTATAGGAAATTGTAGACCCATTCATTATATTAGGCTGTCGATAGATTTCATGAGAACATTTGTTTCATGTGTGACATTCAGAAAAGGTTAAAGTAATAAGCTATAAAATATGTTATTCCATCTGTGATTTACATTTATACGCCACAAAGCTGAACTGTAAGCTGATGTTGATCTGGTCTTTAGCTTAGCCATTACATAGAAAGCAACAGATGGTCACTGAGGACTTCACTGAGGCACCGGTGACACATTTTAAAGGAGAATCTGAAGCCGTTATTTCAAGAATAGAGAACTCGATCCAGCGTGTAGGCATCATGGGAGGGGGAGGTCCTTAAATCATACAGTAAAGGCTTACTTTAGCCCTTACATATGATCCTCATTATCATACTGGCCCCATTTTTTCATGGGGCCGGTGGGTAAATATTAAGGTAACTTCCTGTCATCGAAAGTCCTGTGTGTACGTATGGAGTGGTTTCCCCTCACAAATATGGAACTTAGAATCCATCCGTCATAGGAAATGTGCTGCTTTCTGCATGGAACACTCTGATGTACAGAACCCTGCCAATCGTTGTGAGTCCCCGCTGCGAATCCTCTAATTGCAAAATAGGGATAGCCAAAAGTTGCTTTCAAGCTGTCCCTATTTTTTTTTTTATGAATGGGCGAGTATGCGATTCGGGTCAGGCTGTGTGGAAAATAGGGACAGCCTCAAGTGTCTTTCGGCTGTCCCTAGTTCGAATGTGTAACATCGCAGAAGTTTTTTTAATGAATGGGTGAGTATGCGATTTGCATACTCACCCGTCTATTTTCGGAAAACAGCGCCGCCACCGGACCAAACCACCAGAGAGGTAAGTAACCCTCGCTGGTGACCTGGGGTTAGGCTGTGTGTGTGTGGGGAGGGGGGCTTAGGGTTAGGCTGTGTGTGTGTGTGGGGGGGGGAAGGGTTACGGTCAGGCTGTGGGGAAGGGCTTAGGGTTAGGCTGCGGGGAGTGAGACTTAGGTTAGGGTTAGGGAGTGCGGTTCCTCACCTTTCAGTGCTCCAGGGATCGATTGCTATGCCTCTTCGCAACGTGGGCCCATAATCCCTGCCAATACAGTACAATTTAAATGCCCCCCCCTCCCACAATGTGTATACTGAAACATACGTAGGGCTGTCACGTACAGAATTTGGAATGTACAGATTTGTTTTCTTTTTGTTCAAAGTTATGATGCGTGACATTTGCCGCATGCGGATTCGGTCCTATATTTTTACTTAATTCACTTTGTCTGTGAAGGTACGTTATTTCAGTCTTCATTATTTTATTTCTTGGTTGAATTATCACAGTTATTTATTCTTAATAAAAATGATTGTATATTTTCAAAGGTATTAGAGTAAAGTGTTTTTTATTTATTTTCCTTTATCATAAAAAAAATATAGAAATATTCTTTTGGACACCTTGAAGCACACAAGAATAATGAATTAAGGCCCTGTTGATTCTTTTCAGAGCATTATAACGTGTAACCCTTGTGCAGGTTGTTGCTTGTATTGTATTATGCTGATGTGTCTCTTTATATCATTACATGCATTGTTTGTTAAAATGGTCCTCACAAGTAGGTTGTCCAGGGGCCACCATAAACCTTAATCTGCCCCTATCTGTCAGAGTATAAATGTAGCTAATGATTGTGAAGAAGTTTCTGAATTCAGATTTATATAAAAAAATATAGGAAAACAAATGTTTTATTCTGTTTCACCTTACATTTACGTTCCTAATCCGGTATTACCATACGATGGACCGTCTCTACATCTACCTGCTCTGTGCATTGACGTGTGACTGGAGAAAAGACTGATGCACACAGAGAGCTCATTGCTCTACAGAGAGATGGAATGACATCGCACACACTGACACAAGCTGAGTAATAACAGACAGAGGACGAAAGATATATCTGGAAAAGCAGAAAATTGTCATTGTCACCTGTCATGTGCCAGCTACGCGCTCTATTGTCTGGTGATCAATGATCTCTGTGAGCTGTGTTTCATTTCATCTTGTAAAAAAAAAAACAGGCTGTACTACTGCATGGCTTAATTAGAGCACTGGGGTCACTTATGTACTAAAAATAAACGTATTGGGCCAGATCCAGAACAACGCTTGTGAGCGAATTTACGCGTGGCGGAGATGTAAAATGGGCTTTTGGTAAGTACTGCGCATGCGCACCATAGAAAATGCGCACAGTAACGTAGCGTAATTGTGAACGTATGGGCCATTCACGTATGTGTCACGTAAATATTGTGGGCGTGCACGTATGTGTCACGTAAATACTTACGTGTGGGCGTGCCAATTTTACGTGAGTCCAAAATACGCCTGAAATACGTTAAGTAGGCGGGGGTTTGTATTTAAAGTGTACAGTATGGGCGTGCTTAGCTGCGTAAATTCGTGTTGCCCATACGTACGTGTGCGGATCACTGCAGTTACATTGGCAAAAGTTAAGGTAGGGTTTGGAAAGCGTATCTTGACAAAATCTGTACATTCAAGGAGTGTGCTGAGGGGAGTGTATAGAATATACGCACACGAAAATACGCTACGCGAATAAACGTACGGCAAACGTAGTTCTGGATCTACCCCATTATCTATTATATTCATAAACCTAATTACTAATTATTAAATCCACTATGTTATACAGTGATATTGTATATTAAATATTCCCCTTCACCCATTCTAGTAAGAAGGGTCCGGATCCAGACATGAGACATTACGTACGCAAGGTGCGTAAGTGGCCTGATTTGACTGAAGGGTGCATGTTCCTACTTAGTTCTGTACGAGCCCTTTTCCGAAGAAATGGGCTGTGCCTGGACCCCAAAGTTGGATATACAGATCTGTTTTTGCGGCAGATCGCGTATTTTTAGGAGGGGAATAACCGCACATGTGTAGTAACTTTTTCCATGCAATTTACGTAGTATTTACGCACGAAAGTACTTTCGGCATGGACTTGTGAATTGCACCTAGGGACTTATGTATGGAGGGCCGTGGCTTTTATCCGGACAGAAGAAGTTACATGAAAGTGGGCGGGTGGAAGCATTTAAATGGGCATTTGAGGGTGCGGTTAGATAAATATGCGCGTACATAAGTAACATATGCGCATAAGTACACACATAGGGCCGTATCCAGGCCTACGATGGTACGCTGAGTGGTTTACACTCCCCCTTGCCCCAGCGCATAAACAGTCGCTTACGCCGGCTGAAGGCTACCCTAACTTCAGCCGGTGTAAGCGACTGGTAATACGCTGGGACGGCGGCATTGATACGTTAACGCCGCCCTCCCAGCCTCATTACCCTCCCCCCGCCTACCTGCCATAGCTTCCGTGTAGTAGCCTGCCGGCGCACGCGCAGATCATCTGGAGGGGGGTCTGGATCAAGCCCATAGAGTTAAGGGTGCCCTATGAAGGTGGAAGTCACTAAAAACCCATCCAGCCGAGTGGAGTGTTATGGGTGTCGCCTTGCTATGTGCGTGCGTAAAAACACGCAGGTAGTAAATATACATCGGTGAATCCCGTCCACTATCATTTTTTTTTTGTAATAACTATCATTCCAATGACATGATAAATGAAATTATATGGGGAAATGTGTATGCTGCCTGGTCCCTACAGAAGTGCACAAATCATTTGATTGCCGGCCGGATTCACAACCACGTTTTTTTTTTACATACGTCCCTAATTTTTAGAATTCGTAGTAACTATTTGACGCTATCTACGTAGCATTTGGTTACGTTGATTGCGTACATGCGGTCTTCCTAAGAATACGTCTTTGTTGCACATATCCCAATATCTAATTATTTTATCGCTATTTTGCCTCTTTGAGTGAATTACTTCTGAATAGTCTGTCTTCAAAGCAAAGCAATCAAACAGACCGGATTACAGGTTGGGTAGGGCAGCAATACCAAGAAAAGTCAAGGGCAGTAAGTAGTATAGAATTCTGTATCCTATGAGATCGCAGTATACAGGCAAAGCAGCAGTCAGAAAGTACTTACTATAAACCATTGGTTAGTAAAAATGTCAATATTGTGTATAAAAGATATCCAAGGACTAGTAATTACTTGTGTTTTATTTGTTGTTTCACTGCAATACTGCATAATAATTTGTTTCTTGGGCGTGCTGCTTGCAATCAGTGGAACATAATCAATATCTGTAATAACAGTAAACACAGTAGCACAGTGTCTGAAGCAGTGGCTGAAGTGTAAATTTAAAATTGTTGCTAGGGACAGGGCTCCGGATTCACAGTTATGTAGTTTTCGTCTTATGTTGTTTTATGAATTGAGCTACTAGCGTCGTAGGTTATTTACGCTATCTACGTACCATTTCTGTATATAGATTGCGTAAGCGCGTACAGAAATGGTACGTAGATAGTGTAAATAGGCTACTAAAGACCGAGACCGCGCTTACGCAATCTACGTACAGAAATGGTACGTAGAAAGCGTAAATAAGCTACTACGCATGTACTGCAGCTGAATTTAGACTGCCGGCAATTGTCTCCATTAAGGTAAGTGTTTTTAGCTAATCCTACCCTTAAACCTTTCATAACTCTAACCCTCTGTTTCCCGCAGCCTAACCCTAGCCTTCCCCTTTTACCCTAACCAGGGACGGCCCTAGGTTTTAGCAGGGCCCCTGGGCGACCGCCCTCCACGTGGGGCCTTCACTTCCCGGACACTGTATTGTCACATACACAGTGCCCGGGCCACTGCATCCAGGCACTGTGTATGTGTTGCTATGGCAATGCAGCAGTCTGGGCACTGTGTATGTGACTACAGTGTCCGGGAAGTAAAGGCGGCACTGTACTAGCTGCTGCGGCCCCGCGCAAAAAAAAAAAAGTAAAAGTGTGCGTAATAGGTGCGGGGTCCCCTGCTGACCCCTGCCATAGGTGGCCGTCAATATGGCCTATGTCATGGACCACCTATAACCCTCCATGCCCCGCAGCCTAACCCTAACTGTCCTTTCCCCACAGTCTAACACTAACCCTCCATGCCCCACAGCCTAACCCTAACCCTCCACTTAAGCCCTAAACCTAATTTTAGCCCACCGCAGTCTAACCCTAACCTCTTTACCACCACATCTGATGCAGCCTGTAGATATTCCCGTTCCCAATAGATATTTTATATTTTTTACTTGGTTTCGAACAATGATACTGACGCCATTCAGCTGATGGCTGTATCTTTTTCTAAATAGGGCTGACCGGACCGGCAACTGCATCCCATATGGACATTTAACACTGGAGATTTACAGCTCTTCAATGCAATCAGTGGGAGAATTGGTGGTATGGTATACACGGAGATTTACAGCTATTCAATGCAATCAGTGGGAGAAGTGGTGGTATGGTATACATGGATATTTACAGCTCTTCAATGCAATCAGTGGGAGAAGTGGTGGTATGGTATACACGGAGATTCACAGCTCTTCAATGCATTCAATGGGAGAAGTGGTGGTATGGTATACACGGAGATTTACAGCTCTACAATACAATCAGTGGGAGAAGTGGTGGTATGGTATATTTCTAGCTCTGATCTTAAGTGGATATGAAGATGGTGTAAAAGCCTTTGAGCTTGTGCAATGCTTTTCTGTTAATAGGGATATACTAATATAATGTTATGTGTTAGTAAAAACAAATATCATATATGAATATAAAAAAGAAAACAAAAAACTTATATTACAATATACCAACATATGATATTATATACGCTCAATCAATGAAACAAAAATAAACACCTATCAGCTTTTGTGGTTCATTGCAATCAATCAGCAACTGCCAGATACTTGTTTCAACCATACTCATCAGTGGGACGCTTTCTATGAAATTAAAACTGTATTTTCCAAGTACAGGCAGCCAAAAGTTCATTTTCCACTGCCTGTATTTCGAAAATAGCCTTAATTAGATTGTGTTCCTAATGAATAGGTAAGTATGTTGAATTTATTTTTTGCCATACTTACCCATTCATTGCCTTTCCGAAACCTGGCACAGCACTCCAGCGCACCTGATGGAACAACCACCGCAGATTTTCCGTACCGGACCTGAGGTGAGTGTATAAGGGGAGACTTAGGGTTAGGCTGCGGGGAGGGAAGTCTTGTGGTCAGACTGTGGGGGAGTCTTATGGACCGGCTAGGAAGGAGAGGGTTAGGGTTAGAGTAACGGAAAGGAATATGGATATATGGATAGGGTGAGGATTCATATAAGGGATGGAAATGGATAATTACTCACTTATCGCCGCTGTGGCTATGCCTTGGAGGAGATCGATTGCTTGTCCTCGGCGAGGCAGGAGCAATCAAATTCAGAGCCATTTAAAAAATGGCTGGTAGAAAATGTTCCTTTCTGAAAAAGGGCTGTTCTGACCGCCAGGCAACACCCCTCATCGGTAGGCGTCTGAACCAATTCTCAGGCACCAGTAATTGATATGTGTCCCAAGAAAAGATGTAGATGGCTGTAAAGAATGCCGCAATTGCACTTATTTTGTGTGTGCCTTCTGTTAACCACAATAAAATAGCTCTGAATCATCCTTTATATGCACAATAAAAAATAGTACTGCTACTGTGGCAATATATATATTCATTTTATATCAGTCTTTAAACTTCTTGAATTTATATGTTATAGTTTTATGATGTGCAGTTCAATTATTTACACTAAAGTTCACTTCAAATCTGCACATAGTTTTATTTTCCTCTTCAAGGATTGCTGTTATTTTTACGTATTTTTTAGTCGTGTGCTTAGAATTTATGGGCATTGTAAAAAATATATATACAATGTCTGAACTCCTGTTTAGCAGTTTAATCAACAAATTACAAACATGTTTTGTATTTTCCTATTGTCCACTTTCAACTCAAGGATGTGGAGACCTTCTCTGCTTCAGTGAATTTACTGTAGCTTGTTTTGCAGCAAATGCTGCTCCAGTACATTATACTGTAGGTTTGGAATGGGATTACGCTTTGTTTGTTGCTGCCAGTGTGCTAGATTTATTGACCACTAGTTTCCAGGAAAAGCATCAAGGACATTAACATTCAACACGCTGGCATTTATTGATTTTCATCAGCAAGCTCATTTTCTATAGTAAACCTGGTTTTTATTTATAGTGTGTGAATTTACACATGCATATATATATTCATCTTTTTAATGTTGAATACTTTGGTAACTATTAAATATCTCTCAACAAATGCCTTATGTTAGAAGTTCATTCTGTTAATTCATTTTCATATTTCATACAATTTGTAAAATACAACTTCAGAGCAACAGTAACACATTTGACTGGTTCCTATCTGTCCCTGCTCTTTCTTCCACTCTCCCCCTGCTCTGTCTATGCTCTCTCCTCTGATTTGTTCCTGCTTTCTCTTCCGCTCTGTCCCCACTCTCCTCTCTGCTCAGTCACTGCTCTCTCCTGTGTTGTGTTCTCACTCTGTCCATTCTCTCTCCTCTGCTTAATCCCTTCTCTTTTTTCTACGCTGTCCTCATTCTTTCCTCCAGTCTGTCCCCTCTCTCCCCTCTTCTTAGACCCCACTCTTTCTTCTTCTCTATCCATGATTTCTTCTTTGCTCTGTCCCCATTCACATCTCTGCCTGTCCCTGCTCTCTCCTCAGCTCTGTTCCCGCTCTGTGCCCACTCTTTCCACATTGTCTGTTCCCCCTCTTTCCACATTCTCCCCTCCATTATGGCCCAGCTCTCTTCTCTGCTCTGTCTACATTTCTCCTTTGCTCTTTCTTCTACGGTGTTCCAGGTTCTCCCCTCCATTATGTCCTTGCTCTCTCTCCTCTGTCCAGTCCACGCTCTCTCCTCTGCTCTGTCTACTCTCTCTCCTCTGCTCTGTCCATGCTCTCTCCTCTGCTCTGTAAACACTCTCCTCTGC
>WWET01000125.1:268073-278482 GCA_011038615.1 Limnodynastes dumerilii | reverse complement strand
GAAGGGGCCATACGCTCGCACAGGAGCGTATGGTCGCCTAGCCCGCCCCTCCACCCTCATTTAACTACCTCCCCCTGCCCACCTACACTAACCTGAGGGACGGGACGCTGGGGGACGTCCCCTCCAGCGTCCCTACGGCGCTGCTACGGACACCCGATCCACGATCGGGCAATGCCATAGCGACGCCGGGCAACATCTGCCCGGTGCATGCGCAGATCGGCTTTTCAGCTAGGACGGCGGGCGTAGGTCTGGATCAGGCCCATTGGGCATAAAACCCGGCTTAATGCTCCTCCTCGCCCTCATTATGGAATTTAGGTGGGCGGAGGGGATGAGCTGCCCTGACCGACAGATCTCCAGACGTATGTCTGGATTTCCATACAGTAACACCTATGCGCACTGCCAGAAAAACAGCCCAATTACGCAATTAACCCCACGGACTTCGGCTGTCGTACAGAGATTAGGATCCAGTCTTTAATGTCTCACTGTGAAATTAGGCAAAAAATATGCATTTAATTTGAGCATTGTCTTGCCCAAACACCACTAAAACGGACAAATGCCTGTCCTCATTAAAGAAAGAACTTGCCTCTGAAATATATGTTGTCATTTATTCAGCAAGCAACGAGTGATGTAGAATACATTCAGCCAAAAGCTATTTGTTTGTTTGTAACAGCTTGAAAAGAACTTCATGTAAGACATCTCTCTCTTGTGTAACAACAAATGATGGCTTGCTGTGCACAAAATAGAGAAAAAAACACCCAAAAACCCTTATGTTTAGAATAGAAAATCAATCGGAGAGAAAATACAAAGGGATATGGTCTTGTGTAGCCATACTTTAATATGCAGAACATTGTAGATTAATGCATAACAGAGTTGAAAAAGCCAACCTTGCTTGAACATTAATAAATATAACTTTGCAAATATAACTATTTGCAGTCTGTTCTGAGCAACGTTACATATTTATGAGTTATCTTCTATCTGCCTTTGATTCAGGATGCAACAATAGATGATCTTTGAATCGCTTGACAGAGCCTTTTGTTATATCCAGTCTCATTTAAATGTGTTCTTCTGATTATAATATTGTTAATAGTGACAGAAGAAGAGACACCTACACCGAACAACCGTAAAGGAAAAAACATTTTATAACAAACGCATGGGAATCAGTTTACAAATGCGCTATGAACCAGGTTTATTTTCCTTTCACTGCAGAATACAATACACCATGAAAAATGAATAATACCTATAGCGGCTCTAGAAATGATAAAACAAGGAACACCTTATAAAAAATACAATCTGTTTTTACTTTATTACATAGATATGTATGTACACCTGATCAGCAATGCAAATATATAACAAGAAGCCAATCAGACGGCAGGAGCTGTGTATATAGAAGCATGTAGGCATGGCCAATGGATTTGGTTGTTGTACAGACCAAACACCCATTCACAGATCAGTTTTCATGTGGCGTTGCGTATGTGTTTTTAGGTACCTTTTAACTGCGCATGCATAGTAACTTTATTTACGTAAGTTATGTAGAATATACGCACGTATGTGCTTTAAGTATGGACATGTGAATCGCACTTGGGGACATAAAAACGGAGGGGCGGGGATGCGTTATGTACTTGAAAAGTTACGTGAAAGATGGTGGTGGGAGGCATTTAAATGAGGGCCCGGTTAAATAGAATCGCACTTACGGCATACATATACGCACGTAGGTACAAACGTAATGTTAGAGGTGCTCTATGGTTACGATTGCACGGCCGTGAGAGGGAGAGTGTCATGGGTGTTGGTGGGTTTTGGCTTGTTACGTGCGAGCGTATAATTGCGGACTTTTGATCAAACGCATCTCTGAATACGGCCCTACATCTCTGAATATCAGCAAACGTGCGGATTAAAATTCTATTGTCGACACAGCTGAATCAAAGTAAATGGTAGACTCCTTTCTAATACATTCCGCAGCCCCTCGCTTTCTTTATTACACATTTACTAAAGATCTATGCCCTCTCCCCAATTGCCATTTATATGGCTAAGATATTTTTGAAGCAAAGATAAATATGATACATTAGATGCAGGGAATCAGGCACTGGTAATAACATAAATGAAAGGCAAAGCGCTTAAATGTCTTTCTCTTGTAGATATAGCACACAAATCCTTCTGTCTGTCGTGCGGCTCTTAAAATTTTAAAGACATCATTTTACTCCACCCCCTCATCACTTTCAATGCATTGTGTCTCTGTGCCTCAGCAGGATATTGCTAATAACTTTACAGTCAATCAAGAAACATTGCAGCAATGTTGTAAGATACATTTAAAGCATTCTTCATTTCATTTTTTTCCTTTTACCGCTGGAAACATAAGAGACAGCATTAACATTTAATCCTTCATTTAAATCTGTCTTCAGAAGGAGAGAATGTGAGAAGATATGTGCACTTGCTTGTAGTAAAGGCAACTGAACTAAATGAATTTAATTTGACTGATAAAATGTATATTTTTCTGAAGTTCATATATAAATAAATATTTACCACAAAAAAAAAGCATTCAAATGTATATGGGGCCCTTTATATATGCAAAATATAAGACACCGTGGCTAACTCCAAAGGCATAAAGCCTTTAATTTATATAACTCTGTAAAAACATAAAATATACTCACAAAAGTATTTGACATTAAGGTTTAATAAGCGCATGTATAAACTTTCTCCACAGGTGTCAGTTACACATTCTATAACGGGACCCAATCAGGGAAGGTTTACCCTCTATTTGGACTAATGGGAAAATGAGTCCAATTTACTATGTTGAACCAGAAGTTATAAAAAGGGTAAGAGTAAGAGTACGAGTAAGAGTAAGAGTTAAAGTTGAGCATATTCTTGTGGAAAAATATATTCATTTGCAATGCTGTACACATGCAATTAGCGTGCAATCAATTATGAGATTGCCCAGCCTCCGTTTTGTGTGTGTTTGTACACTGATGGTGCTATGTAGTACTGCCACAAGTTGTCTGCAGTGCTGTAAAAAAAATACAACAAAATACAGTACAGACATATAGGTAGGGATGGACAGCATAGTATATAAAAAAATACAATATAAATATAAATATAATAATGGTAATAAAAATATGATATTTAGAATTATGATAGTAGTAAGTATTACTAACGCGTTTCGGTTATATAAAGACTTTATCAAGGTTAACTCACTCTCTTACTCTTACCCTTTTTATAACTTCTGGTTCAACATAGTAAATTGGACTAATTTTCCCATTAGTCCAAAAGAGGGTACACCTTCCCTGATTGGGTCCCGTTATAGAAAGTGTAACTGACTTGCCTGTGGAGAAAGTTTATGCATGCGCTTATTAAACCTTAATGTCAAATACTTTTGTGAGTATATTTTATGTTTTTACAGAGTTATTTAAATTAAAGGCTTTATGCCTTTGGAGTTAGCCACGGTGTCTTATATTTTGCATATTCCCCCATGGAACACAAAAAACAAAGCTAATCCCGAGGTGTGAATGTAAAGACCGGGAATAAGAAGAAGTGACAGTCCAGGACGTTGTTTTTTTTTTTAAGAACGGGGGAGAGAATTATTGGACCTTCTTTGGACTGTTAATGAGGAACCTGATGAACCTTGGAGACTCTACTCCCCTACAGAATCGCGAGCTGAACAAATTTATTTATACCACTGTATACACTATGGACCAGATCCAGAACAACGCTTGTGAGCGAATTTACGTGTGGCGGAGACGTAAAATCGCCTTTTGGTAAGTACTGCGCATGCGCACCATAGAAAATACGCTCAGTAACGTAACGTAATTGTGAATGTATGTATTCACGTATGTGTCACGTAAATACTTACACGTGGGTGTCCAATTTTACGCAAGTCCAAAATACATCTGAAATACGTTAAGTAGGCGGGGGATTTAAAGTGATACGTTAAGTAGGCGGGGGTTTGTATTTAAAGTGTACAGTATGGGCGTGCTTAGCTGCGTAAATACGTGTTGGCCATACGTACGTGTGCGGATCACTGCGGTTACGTTGGCAAAAGTTAAGGCAGGGTTTGAAAAGCGTATCTTGACAAAATACGTACATTTAAGGGGTGTGCGTAAGGGAGTGTATAGAATATACGCACACGAAAATACGCTACGCGAGTAAACGTATGGCAAACGTAGTTCTGGATCTACCCCTATGTGCTTATACATAGTGATAATGCTGTTTAACTACCTATAGACTTTGGGATCATCTGGGTATATCCCTGACCTTGGTGTTGAAACAATAGTTCTTTTTTTACTGTAATTCTATACCTTTAGTATTTGCTTTAATTTAAAATTCTAAATCTTTTTTATGTCTTCACCGTCCTGTCTCTTATATGTTTTTACAACTACATTATTACTAGTGACAGCTTTGGTGTGAATATTACATGACCCCATCCATAAATGAATTGCATTATACTAGACAAAAACAGCTGTTGCTGTCCTATTACCTATACGTAGGTCACTTGGTAATGCATACCCTCCAACTGTACCTATTTAGCAGGTACAGTACCGGTTTTTAATGGTCTGTACCGGCTAAAAGGGCTCCTGTACCGGATTCTGACCCCAGCTGTTCCCTCCCCCCTATACTCCTTTTCCAGCCCTTCTGCATCTGATCACTATAGTAGAGCTGCAGGGACAGACTCCTACAGCTTTGTTATAGTGACAAGACCCTCTCCTGTGAGTGCTTAGCACATATGATAAGGTGTAAATGAGATTTTACACCTTATCATACATGCAAATGAGAGCAGATTAAAGCCCCGCCCATTCACAGGACAAGCCACGCCCCTAAGTGTACTGATTTTCTATTATAAAATGTTGGAGGGTATGGTAATGTTTGTACCACTGTTGATACTTGCCTGAGTGCACTGGTGTATCTATAATGGGTGCAAGGTGTGCAATGCACCTAGGCCCCTCAAAACAGGGGGCACCGTGGCACACACTAAGTATGCATATGAGCCAGCCAAGGCACCCCCTCACTTATTGCAGAATGGCACCCTCACTTATTAAAACGCCCCTGCCTGAGTGTATCCATTAAGTTTGATTTCAGTATTGCTGTAAATTTTGTATGTTTACAACTATATGTTAATATATTATGGTAGGCTTTCAGCTTTTGTATTACATGCATGCAAATTATAATGTATGCCCCACAGAATATGTAATATAAAAGGGTGTATGTTTATAAAAGGGTGAAATGTTTACTGCTGACACTAGATGGCAGGGTAACACAACAGCTTTGCCTCACAATATATGTAAGGATCTATTAATCTTTACATATTATTTTTTTTTACTTTTGACATGTATTATATATAAAAAAAAATGTACACTTAAACAATGCTCCAGCAGCAATTTCCTAACTTGTGCAGACTTTTGTGGTAAAAGTAAGCATTTGCAATACACTTGGAATTAGCGTGCAATCAATAATGAGAATACACAGCATCCGTTATGTGTGTGTGGGGTCATGTAATATTACACCAAAGCCGTCGTTAGTAATAATAATGTAGTATTTGTTATAATTTTAGAAACATAGAAGACACAGGACAGTGCAGATGTAAAACAGAATTAGAGTTGTGAGGAAAAATTTTGAAACTCTACTTTAATTTATAAATTAAATTAATTATATAAGTTTGATGTGCAAAAGCAAGTATTTTCCTAAATAAAGTTAATTTTAAAAATAGCTTTTTTTTTATTCATGCCTTTACTTTTAGTGGCATGAAGCCCTCATCATTGAAGCCCTCGCACAAAGTATATTCCCCATTTCCCCTATCCGTTAGAATGTAGTTCCCTGCACTTGTGTTGAGCACTTGTCTGTAAAATCAGCGGCATTGTGATTGGCTGCACTGTGTATGCACACAGGATGAAGAGTTGCACTTGCTTCCATAGAGGGCTTATATTATTTGTGTTTAGATTTAGGGTGCTCTTGTTTTTGCGCTCAGGTGTGGATCAGGCCCTTAGTGTCACAGAGAACCATAAAGAAATACAAAACAAAACTAAATAAGCTTCTTTTCTCAGTAATGTAAATTTAAAAAAAAATAAATAAATAAAAATGTTAGATGAAATTCAATACGATTAGAAAATATTATGATAAATACATTTAAATAATATTGGACAGAAGGGCGCAGAAATCCCAGGACGGATCTGGACACTAAAGTTCTGCACTGTTCCGACGCCAGGTCAGATGGGGTGAGATATCAGAACACAGATCACTTGCTGTACATGCGGGCACACATCCTGAAAGTCACACAGATAACGGTACCTCTGGATGACATTATGAGCACAGCACATAGCATAGAGACAGCAAGCAGATCAGATTTATGCAGCTACGTGACTTTATATGTTGTACAAGTGCAGGGTAGTACACTATGTTGTATAATAGTAATGGAGGTTATGTAGTCACAAAGGGCCAGATTCACACTACCGGACGTATTGCATATCTTAAAGACCGCATATACGCAATCTACGTAACAAAAAGACACATAGATTACGTAAACAAGATACTACGCATGCACAGTATTAAATATCGGTAAACTCCGGACCTATATGCTATACATTCGGTAGTGTGAATCCGGCCCAAAGTGACAGAACTCACTAACACAATACAATAAAATGTTATACAGCGTCAGCCCCCTGGCACTGGCCACCTGTGTCTGCTTTGACATAAACCCTCCCCCAAAACGCCTAACATGTGTATCCAGCCCGTTGTCTTTGACTTTCGAGTGCCATAGGGCACCCTTATGTCTACGAGTGTAGTTACAGGCGCATGTTAAGGTACAAACGTGCATATCTATCTAACCGCACAGTCAAATTTTAAATGCCTCCGTAAATAAATACTCATGCGCCGTTCATCCGATCCTAAAAATACGCACACAACTCCGCCTGAAACCATTTCTGCGAATACTGTCCCCTGTTCCCATTATAATTATACCCCTGGCTGCATTGCTACATATAAACATATAAAAAATACAGCAAGGAAAAGTTGAATGTACTTGTGAAGAAGCAGCAGATAGCGGGAGCTGCCTCCTGATGAAGTTTTAAAGTACTGATCGTTTCCATAAAAGTGAAATGAAATGAATGGCTGAGGATTCTTTCTCATCATATCTCAGGCAGCCACTAAGAACTTCACAATAGACTCCATATTTTTCCTCAGGAGCGGATTGTCTCCTTTCAGCGCGAATTAACAGGTTTAGATGAAAAGACAAGTCGCAGCCTTAAGTATTTCCAATAAGTAGGAGCTGAGTCTTTTATCAATGATCCTCACAGAGGACGAAGAAAAATAGTTTTCGGCATAGCCCGAGGACTCAGGGAGACGCATCCATCAAATTGACAGGTATCTATTCATTTTGATGTACAGTCTTAATTCAATATTTTCAGTTCTCTCCTGTGATATGTACATCTGGGGTCCTAATAACCTCATAAATATCATAAGATATATAATAATTATTTGGAGAAAAAAAGGACATTTTTATTTCTACCTTTTTACCATTGCATTGAACTGAGAATGTAAACATCAGAGGCTGTTTTCCTAAGATTCGACTGGGTGTGGTTTGCTGTTCCGATTATCTGAATTCCAAAACATGCGCAGTACTGACAGGCGACTTACGCACTCCTACGTGTAAGTCGCCTATCGCTATTAACTGAGGATCTGGTCCACTCTCTAGCAAAAATTCAGGAGGTCTGTCAGGCTGCACAGAAGAGGGGGGTGAACTACCCTGTCCCTCCCCTCTCTCGTGAGGATGCTAGCATCGTTACGCCTTAAGTCTGTGCAACCGCTGATCTGCGCTTAAAGGTAAAACCCTGTAAAATGTAAAAGCTCCCTCCGCCTTTCTTACAGAGTTTAGGAAGGTGGAGGGGATGCACCTGACAGAATTAAGTAGTGATATTTAGCTGATGTTCTTAACTCTGAATCCGGTCCACTGACTTACTGGGCCTGATCTAGGTTCAAAAATGAAAAGAAAACATCCTGTATTTACAAAATCCTATAAAAATAGTGAAAGGTTTATGCAGAACATTATCGTATTTCAGGGTTGTCGACTTTTTTAAAGCTTCCCTCTGGGAGAAACCGGAGGGAAGCCATAGATTGCTGCAAGGGGGCGGGGTTTAATTATGTAATTTATGCAAATCATGTTATTAAGCTCCGTCCCTGTCAATCATTCATGTAATCTCTAGTGTTACATGGGATGAACGGGGCTTGAAGACATCATCAAGCCCCGCCCATTGCTAGTAACTCTAGGGATTACAGTTGTAATTGAGCTGGTCGGGGCTTGCGGGAGCTTTGACAGCTCTCCCAGGATACCGGGAGAACTACCCAAATGTCGTGAGTCTCCCGGATATTCCGGGAGAGTCGGCAACCCTGTTGTATCTTTGTATCCTGCTGCAAGATCAAAGTGCTTGTTGTCACATATTGATACATAACAGCAAAGCACAATGCAAATATGTGTCCACATGTAGTTCCTCTCCCAGAAGGTATAGTGCACTGCAATGGAAATGTTTGTTATGCTATTCTGTCTTAATTGAGTATGTATACAAAAAACAAAGCCATCATTAAAATGACTATTAAATCAAATTAAATGAATTAAATTTTTTTTTGTTTTTTTTACTTTTTTAAATGAATCCTCCATCTGAGCTATTTAAATTGATGAACATCTAACTTGGGATCAGACCTGCAGAGAGTAATTGCAGAAGATAAAATAATGTGCTGATTTGCTAAGTTGTTGTCCATATGATCCATCATTCTGCATTATATAGAAATGCCTTGAGTAAATGTTCCTATATCATAATACAAAGACATGTTAAACTCATTTGAATTACATGGGGATAATTAGTGATTGAATAAAACAAACATTCATAAGCATAATATATAACCCTTTCCCTCTGTCTGTAGAAATGTTGATACTTATTGAAATCATTTGATTTCCAAATAAGTATTAAATTGCACTAAATGTATAACATAAAGGGGGATATTCCATTAGACACATATTTCCGCCTATTATGGTAGCCACAGAGCGTGAAATTCTTAAGGCATTCCTATGTGCTACGTTATAGACCTAACTGAATATCCCTCAAATACAGCTGTTTGGATAAACATCAGTGTACATTATACAAATAGTCACTAGAGGGCGATCATTTACATTGTTAATATGCTTTTTTGTTTTTTTTTGGTATACAGTAAGTGTCAGTAAACAACATTTGAAGCTGAATACAATGAAAAGTATTAAGTATAAAAATGTACTATTTTAGAGTAGTAAATTTCAAGCAAAGATGCTTTAATTTAGTAATTTACAATTGCACATTCTCTACATTCTCTACATTGGTGCTAACTGTTAAAAATGGGTTAAACAATTATGACTTTTATTTCTGAGTGAATGTTATGCTTTAAAGTCTATGTATACACTGTAAGCAGCCTGTACCATTTGATAATGCACTCTAAGATTTTGCCTGTGACACCATGGATTATCTACATCATTGCTTTGATACATAGGACCAGATCCTGAGCTACGTATGCTGGCGTATTTATGCTAGCTATCGTAAAATCGCCAATTTGTATGCACTGCGCATGTGCGTGGTAGATACGTAACTTCAATGTAAATACGAACAAAGGTGCAGGCCATCCATTCGACACCCGGAAATGCGCTTTGTAGGCGGAGAGAAGCATTTAAAAAATACAGTATGGGCCGGGTTAGGCCGTTAGCGTACGTCAATCCATTACGTATGTCCGTATTTACACTTAAGGTAGGGTTTGGCAAACATAAATCGAGTAAATTACGTACAAGCGAGGGGAGTGCCTAGTACTTATGATAGAATAAATACACTACGCCAACGAGTGTAAAAAGAACTTAGGTCTGGATCTACCCCATAGTCTGTAATATGGATTATGAATAAATATATATGCTTTTCACATGTAACATACTGAACCAGATTCAAAGTTTCAATTGAAGAGAATGAGAGGACATTTACACCTGGGCAAAATCATCTTGAATTGAAGTATTAGAGTTGAGGGGTTATGTTTACGTTTATTAAAGTCTAAATAACAGTTTAAAAGTAAAGCTGGGACACTATGGGCTCTATTTACAGAGTTCATTTTGGAGTGATAGGGGCAGTTTTCAATAGAAAACTGCCCTTATCGCTTCAAAATGTCCTTTCTCATATTTAAAAACCCTGCATCGCCAGTGGAAACTATCGTTTCCATGACGATGCAGGACTCCTTCTCCTGCCATCACGGGCCCGTTCATGTGAACGGGCTCCCCCTGTACCGCATATTTACACAGCGGTGAAGGGGTGGTGAAGCGGAGTTTCTAACTCCGCTCACCATGAAAATCTAACGCCAGCTCAGGCTGGCGTTAGTAGCTGTTCGCAGGGAGATCCCTGCGATGGACAGCTTAAGCCCACCCCCCTCTG
>WWET01000125.1:205679-232556 GCA_011038615.1 Limnodynastes dumerilii | reverse complement strand
ACCGATGCGATGTTACGCTGAGCGCTACAGCGCTCAGTGTAACATCATAGCTCTGGATCAGGCCCGATGGGCGTAATCCAGACTGCAATTCAATTGACACCGAACCGATGTTACGCTGAGCGCTACAGCGCTCAGTGTAACATCATAGCTCTGGATCAGGCCCGATGGGCGTAATCCAGACTGCATTTAGATTCAATTGAATCCCCAAAAAGTAAATTTATTTTGTGTGGCTTATAATGTACAAATTCTGAACAAATCTAAAAGTCATTTCGAGTTGAAATAGGATGTGCCACCTCTCATCTCTAATTCTATCTGTGAAATTTACATGAGCCTCCCCTGCAGTTAACGCGGTTTTGTTGAAGAACAGATTTATTTCTTTTTTTGTTCGTTGCTCCCAAATCTGGATCAGTCCTTTTGAGGACCTGATTCAGGACTGGATCCAGAACTAATAACGACTTTTGCAAGCTCCGTGCGAGGGTCAGGCTTTGCAAGCACGCTGTGTATGGGTCTGCCAGAGGTTACACATCTGAAATGGTTTATGTACATTTACAGTTCTGTATGTCGGATTATTGTGAGCTGAAACAAAGGCAGTTGAGGATCTGAACCGAGGTTTGGCTTCTTGTACCGACTAGGATCAATAGGAGAGGCACAAGCAGACACACTGAAGCACCTGCTACAGCTACAAAGAGGACTTAGGACTTTTAAAATCCAAAAGACTAAAACATTCCAAAATACTGATTATACTACAGGGTACTTTTCTCTGTAAGAGGTCTTTTGGACAGTGCTCGTGTGTGAACTGCATTAGTATATCTTGCATATTAAGTATATACTATTGGAGCAGACATTACATTTAATACCCATTCAGTATTTGGATTGTGATACTTTATTACCTTCTATTCGGGTTTCATAGACATTGTTGGATTTTAATTGTGATATTTTCTTTCCTATATTGGGAACTGCTGAGATCTTACACCACTGTATATATTGTTTTGGCTGCTTGTCTTAGTAAGGTCCTTACCAGTATTCCCTTATTCCTACAGTTAGTGAGGTGACAGCTAACGAGTGCAATTATTCTCTCCTATATACGCCGTGTGTGGGTATAATATCAGTGTGTTAATAAATAATATTAATGGACCGTATTCACAGATATGTGTGTAAAAAGTGCGCAAATATACGCACCTACAGTGCAAGGCAACACCCATGACACTGCCCTCAGCCAGGCGGGTTTTCGTTGACTTCCACTTCCATTGGGCACCCTTAAGTCTACGTGTGTACTTACGTGCGTATGTTACTTACGTATGTGAGTATATATCTAACCGCGCCCTCAAATGGACATTTAAATGCTTCCCCCACTTTCATGTAACTTCTACCGTCCAAATAAAAACCACGTACGTATGTCCCTAAGTGCGATTCACAAGTCCGTACCGAAAGTACTTACGTGCGTAAATACTATGTAATGTGCATGGAGAAAGTTACTACACATGCGATCCTAAAAATACGCACACAGCCCCACGCAAAAACGGATCTGTGAATATGGTCCAATATACTGTATCCAGTGATATGTAAAACAGTGACCTTCCTAAAGACAATGTCAGAGAAGTGACTTTCGCCAACTGTAAAGAGAATGACTATTCCCGTATGTAACTAAAAAACTTTCCCCACCCCCAAAAATGGTACATCCCCAAAATAATTTCCTCTTAATTAAAAGCACCATGGCCTGGATCCAGAACTACGTCCGTAATTCACTGACGGACGTAATTCACTGAACAATAGCTACTGCGCATGCAGTCTTTTAGACCGCATATCGAAAAGATACGCAGATTACGTACAATAGCTACTACGCATACGCAGTAGCTATTGTTCAGTGAATTACGTCCGTCTATGGAAGACGGACGTGGTTCTGGATCTACCCCCATAATTGTATTCCTAGTGCAATTACTGAATTGACAAAGAAAATAGACTATATGGAAATTCATTTTTTTCTACTGCACAGTAATCTGCAACTTTCTATTTGTAATATACATTACGATGAGCAATTAAGGCATCCAAATGATCTTATGATTCAAATCATATGGCCAGGTAACAAATATGTGGTTTTAATATTGATGAGCATATATAAAGAAAATAAAGAAAATTCTGTAAGATGTAAGAATATTCCCCAGACGGGTTTATGTGATTGTGTGCTTTCTAGGAATCTCATTAGAGAACTAGTATGATGTGATTATACAGAGGAGATCAGACATTACTGTGTACAATTTTTACATTAATTCCGAACGATAATAAAAGAAACACAAATAATGTGGAAATTGCTTTATAAAACCTTTTCAAAAGCAGAAAAATAAAATGCGTTTTTTTTCACAATCGTTTTAATCTACTGAATCTAAACCAATTCTCTAATACAAATCCACTCTGCAAGCAGTCTATATAGAACGCAGCTAAGAAAGAGCTGGCTGGTTGAGCAGGTGTGAAATTTCTGTTTAAATAACTGATACTATAATTTCACACTGAAATTGAAGTGTTGTCCCAGGGTTTTCGGTCAGAAAATTTCCTATTTGCATCTGTTCAGGTTCATTGCTGAAGGTGATCAGAATGTGACTTGACACCTTAGTTTATAATAAAATTTTAGAAATCTGCATGCATTCCTTTATAAATAAAGTTAGGATTATCTAGTTTTGATTGTGCAAAAACTGTGTTGCTGAATATAAGTCGTTTGTATAAAATGTGGGGCTTGCTTTGTGTACAGAAACACAAGAGCTGATCCAGACGCAGTGAATGGATGTCTGATGGCCTAGCGTACCTCAGCGTGAATAACACTGCACAAGCTCAGAAAAAAAGCGCATGCATTTGCGTGCAATCCAGACCAGAATGCTAATCACTGCATGACTGTGCATTGGGCTAGATTTACTAAGCTGCGGGAAAGGAAAAATGGAGATGTTGCCCATAGCAGCCAATCAGATTCTAGCTCTCACTTTTACATACTATGTAAATGTCAGTTAGAATCTGATTGGTTGCTGATTGGGCAACATCTCCACTTTTCCTTTCCCACAGCTTAGTAAATCTGGTCCTAAGACTCCCTTAACCCGCAGCCTAGCACTAAGACTCCCCTTATCGGAAAAACAATGCATGAGTACGTTGCCGAAAAATAAATTCGTCATACTTACCCATTCATTATTAAAAACAATTATAATTAGGCAGATTTAAATTCATTGACCACCTTTTATTTGTGTTCAATTTACAACATGCAATCGTTTTTGCGGTCAGGTTTGGATTAGACTCATATTATTGTATATTAGCACCGCTTCAAGGTTTTCCTTTAAACCTGGGATGGAGATGTGTACTGCAATACAAAAGCACCTTTGGTCGGGGTTAGATTAGGTATTGTGGGGGAGTTAAGTTAGTTAGTAGCAGAGATAAGTGATGTTCTTGCAAACAAAGGTAAGATTCAATTTTATGGTGTAAACATCCATTTTGAAGCTAGTTTTACAGGGCCGTAATCAGACTTCTGTGCTGCGATCGGAGCACAAATATACGCACAGACGGAGCAAATAACACCCACCAAAACCCCAGTCACTCCCTTGCTAATCCGTGCCCACGAAGACTTCTGCCCCCATAGACCAGCTGTAACTTTTCGTGGCCATTTCCGAGCGTAAATGTGTGCTCCGTCCGTGCGTATCTTTGTAATCGTGCCCACTTCCCTTCATTTAGATGCCTCCCCGCCCATTTCTATGTAAATTCCTCCATGCGTATTTTTAAGTTGGAGTTCCGTGCGTAATAACCCACGTTCGATTCACAAGTCCGTCCGTGAGGCACTTCCGCGTGCATAGTCTGCGTGAACTGCATATAAAAGTTACTACGCATGCGCATTTGAAACGTACTTGAAAATACGCACAGAAATCCGCTAAAAAACGGATCTCTGAATACGGCCCACAATCCACGATTGCTTTATCTTTCTATAGTATACAAGTAAAATTTCAAGACTATGATACTGATTCAATTTGAATTTGATAGTAACATCAGACAGTTGTTATATTATTTATATTATTATTATAAACGATACGTAGATTACGTAAAATAATTACTACGCAACCCTCTGCCGAGGGACGTTGTTCAGGATCATTGAAACATATTTTGTCCAGGTTGCTGTTAGTTTGAATTCCAGCCCAATAATTTTTTTTAACATACAGTTAGTACAATGCTCAAAAAGTCAAACTCATTTAAGACCCCGGTACATCACATGACCCATATGCGTAGAACATGGTAATAAATCAGTGCAGGAAATAATCTAATCATCTCAGCAAATTCTCATTACTTTGTTTCAAATTGCAGTTTCCTAAGCTTAGTGTAAAAGTCTAACAATGACCTGAGCAATGTATCAATTCCACAAACTCAATTGTTTCTTCATCTGTTGCGGGGAACCTGCCTTGCAGTAAAAAGTTGGAGACTCTTGGAATTACTTTAACAAATTGACAAAAATAACACTAAAACCAGTAGCTATGGGGCCCGTTGGAGAAGGGGGCCCTTGGGAGATGCCCACCCTGCAACTACAGAGGACAGATCTAAGCTGTCAGCGGTTGTCATATTAGACAGTCAGTCTATGAGTGCTGAGCGCTGTTTATTAATAATGTAGCGGCAGCTCTCAGTTTAGTGCTTTCCTCTGACGGCACCAATTCAACTATGATTTTAACTTTGAGGATAGTCCCTTTATTCTCCCTGCCAGTCTCAATCTCTGGCTGATATTTACTACACAAGTACAGCTCGTTGGCCATCTCCAATGTAAAATAATCTAATGACCAATCATGTTTACCCATTTGGACGTACTTCTAAATCGATTGGCAGAAGAAAGTTTCAATTGGCAGAAAAGGAAACTTGATTCCACCTTCCCCCAGTCTATGATGCACTGGCCTATACTTTGTATACAAGGACACCTGATGGGTTATCATAATGTCAGTCAAGCTATTGAACAATCATGCTACCTATTATGACATACTTCTATATCGATTGGCAGAAGAGTCAATCATGGACACCCCTCTCCATCCAGACTTACGCCCATCTTCTTTCTATGTCTGTTTTCTCCCGCCCCTGACTGAAACATTTGGAAAGATAGGGCCAGATCCAGACCCCCATCAGGGTTTCTGTACATGCGGGTCTGAAATAACCCATGGTAGATGCCCCTGTCATTCCTTTTATCGGTAGTAGTTCGAGACACTTACATGTCCAGTACCCTACCCTTAAATCTATGGTAGGATTGGTGTCTGTCGTCAATCCATGCTTAAGTGCTGTTCCCTGCCTCCGGCGCTTCAGTTGCATGCCTATCCCTGTATCCTTATCCCATGCCTGTATGGCGGGTATTCAACATGCATAAGGGAAGGACTGGAACGTCTATCGTACAGAACTGAGTTCCGTACATTAGAAAGTATGATTCCATAACATCTGGTGCATGCCTGTGCCCATGTTACTTGTCAGGGGATTTAAGCAAATGACTAAAGTCCTTTATTAGTTCTGGGTCTGGCCCATAACGTTGGTTATATGGGAATACATTGGGATATGGGTTGGAAGTACCCTTTTAGTGGTAAGGGTGGAGGGATCAGACAGATGTCAGAATGCAGCTAATCTACGATTACGGGTCAAAATTGATGGATCTAGTTCTTAATTTTCATATGACATATGAAAAAAAAAGTGCAATAAAGATTAGGAAGGTTTTCAAAGACTATAGGACAGGTGTACAACAGACAGGCAACACCTCCGCTTTTCCTTTCTCACAGCTTAGTAAATCTGACCCATTTGAGTCCAGAACCTTACTTTAGTTTCTCTGACAAGTCCCTTTGGACCTCCCAGTGTATAGAAGTTGATCTGTAGCGTAACATCTGGTGCACGCATGTGCAGATGTTATTTTTTTAGGGGACTTATGCCACAGGCTTCTTAAACGATGATCTCTGTGTATTTCAGAGGATTCAGGTTTCAGAAGCTTTCTATGTACACTATAAAGTCTCATGTCTGTAAGGTAACTCCTATTTTGCTCTTGCCAAACCATTAAGCATCACTAGTATAAACATGAAACTGCGGCATCTAGATCTGTGGGTCTCCTACACATCAGACATGTCTTTCTTTATTAATAGTTCCATTTTTTTTCTCAATACTGACATAATTAAATTAGGTTTCAGCACTGGGATAGTTGAACGATGCAAAGTTTTCAAAGAACCGTTACATTGTACCAGGAATTTCCTTAGCTGTGTAACATCACTAGGGATTTACTCCAGGTCAGCCTGCCTGGGGCTGTGCATGAGATAACTGAATCAGTTACCCTTTGCGAGACATTAATATTTCAAATCCAGTAGATACTTCATAATAATAAATATAGGGATATCTATTAGAGTCTCTGCTGTCATCAAAGACACCCCTGGGTATGCAATGCCTGTTCCTATGAGACAAAGACAACTATATTTCATTTTAGCTTCCTGTAATAGCGTTAATTATGTTAATGCATCTATGGGAAATTAGTGAAGTATATTTTAAATAATTTATGTTTATTTAAATTTGCGCTCTTTTATTTTATTTAAAACCAAAATAAACACTTTTTTTTAATATAGCAAAAATATCACGTGATGGAGTAAAATATGTATTTTCTAACAAAACCATTATAATATTCCTGGTCAAAGATCAGTAATCTACCTCCTGTATGGGGTGAGTGATTGTATGTATAATTCAATGCATTGTCACATATATTACCATATCTTATCATATGTACCAGTATATTAAAATATCAGCTTTTACTAACATAAAAGTACTGCTGTGTCTCCTCATTACTATATTTGTATTTTGTGTTATATGTTGCAATACAAAATACAAATTGTGAATACAGATGGCAGTCCTTGAGGGAGCAATTAAAGAAACTCCCCAGTCCCAAAGGTGTGGGTCCTATGGAGAGAAAATTAGGATATATCCTTTGAGAAAGGGCAGCTCCTTAGGGATGTCATGGGGATTTCAGAATAATGGCTTCCTGGATTTGTGCCTGGTGTTTAATTGCTGATTGTTTTTACTTTTAGTGCCACGAGGGACACTGAAAAGGTTTACTCTAAGGGGGGCAGCAGCATTTAGAATCAGCGATCCCCGAATTGTCTACAATCTTGATAACAACATCTCTTGTTCCATCAAGAGAGAGCTTCATTTAGTTGTAGCTCCATCTAGTTAGAGCTCAGTTTAGTTGTAGCTCCACCCAGAGATGGGTCCATCCAAAATTAGATGGAGGAAAGTTGTTGTTACAAGGGGCCGGATCCAGACCTACGTTCCCTTTACGTTTCAACGTGTAACGTATTTACTATGCACTCTCCTAGGCACCCCCCTCACTCGCACGTACTTTTGACGTGCTGTAACATCTGCGAGCGTGCGCAGTTCATTCAAAATAGCATTTTTACATCTCCGGCTAGCGTAAATACTCTAGCGGACGAAGTGTCCCAAAGTGCATGCAGATTTTGAGACAGGTGATTTGCAGAACAGTTGAGATGACATCAACCTAAACAGCTGTATTAGATGGGCTGTCACAGTTCTACAAAATACATATAAGTGAAATGTTGTCTACAATAAAAATACATTTTTTAGGTACTCACCCCTGTCACTAAATCATCTCTATCATGAACCACAATCCTACTATTGTGCAAATGTACAATGTAACACATACATAACAATTTCCACAAATTACACATTATATTATATGCCTTTCCTTCTAAACACAATGGTCTAAGTGTATGTTAACAAAACACTATTAACCATAACCATTAATCTTTTACAATATTCCCTTTTATCAGTACCTGAGTAGGACACTGTTATGCCTTAGTCAATGCTCTTGGAGTAGACCTTTATCCTCTCCTTTTGTCCTAACTGATAAAACTGTTTAGTGAACTTCAGGCTATTGATTGTCTAATGGGTCCAAAAAGAGAATCTGGATGGGAGATTACAACTCTGGAACTTCCCCCACACTTATTTATACACCTCCACAAAGATGAGAGAGGAGTGAAACCTGCTGAGGTACTAAGACCTCCATTGGAGAACCCTGAACTTCCAGCAAATTGTCTGCTCTGTCAAAATCCAAGAAATGAGCAGAAAGATTAGAATGAGAAACAGCCACACAACTACACATTTCCCCAGACCATCATGTCCTGCTGGTCAAGTATGGATTTATCTATAATTCAGTTCTTGTTCATTGCAAAGCCACAAAATCTACCAATAGGTTTCCAGTGCATGAACATTTGTCTTTCAGTGTGCATAGCTGAATCAAATTCCTTAATGGAATATGGTTTTATTGTGATATTGGGCTGGATCCAGACATTGTTAAGTGTATGAACTTAGTTACTCAAGGGCTAAACCATGTTGATTTCAGGGGAGTCATATTTCATCTGTTGCAAACAGTATTAGTGTTTAGAGGTGATGTTTCCTATCCCAAGTCTAAATAACAGTGTGATAGTAAAGCTGGTCAGTATCCGTGTGCAGTAAGAAATTCAAAGATATATCCCTGCATGCAAAGAATACAATGAACTTGGCTCCCCCTGCAATCAACATGGTTTAGCCCAGGAGTAACTAAGTTCATGCACTTAACAAGGTCTGGATCCAGCCTATTGTGACCAGATACTAGGAGGTAGGTGAGCAGAAAGGCCTATTACTGATAGTCCATCAATAAAGAAGACTATTGTTACAACACAAAATGGGTTGGCAAAAGTGGGTAATTCAGACTTTAACAGGGAACCTTGTCCTCACTATGGGCCAGATCCAGATCTGTGCCCGACGGGTCACTTACATACACAAGGAGGGTAAGTGGCCTGTTTTCACTGGAGGGTTCATGCACCCTCCATATGTTACACCCTAGGGTTATGATAGTTACATAGTAACCCTAGTGCCGCAAAAATTGCATCACAAATGGGCTGTGCTTCCTCTCCGCCCCCTAAAGTGGGCGGAGGGAAGCATGCAAAATATACAGTGTGGGAGGGGGCTCCCACACTTGTGCGTATCAGCGGTCATACGGACCACTATTGCACACGATTACATTAAGGTTGCCTTATGGCAACATAAGCTGCCATAAAGCACGCATGAGAGAGGGGAGTGACAGGGGGCATGCACTCCCCCCTATCTCTGGATCCGGCCCTATGCCACAAATAAAGAGTTTAAAAAAAATAAACAAAATAAATAGATTTAGATTTTTTTGATTTTTTTTTTATGGGTAATGCTAAGTCACAGGTCCAGATTATACTTTCATTATATGAGATGAGATGTTTTCATGATTACATACCTCTGAAAATGTATGCACATACTGACTGATTTTACAAGTGCTGTATAACATTCCATAAAACGACTATTGCAGTATTAAATAGGTGACTCAGGAATAGTGTATGCATGTCCTTCACTGGCATTTGGCAAGTGTGATAATTGAATATTTATATTACTTTTCCAACCTGTTTGTTGCTAGGTTAAACCCATTCTCCTTACACTAAAAACCAATCCTATAAAATTCATAACCTCCTACCGCTGTCACACAACACTCTATGTCTGCTGTGAAATGGCAGATGCCTATGATATTAACAAGATGTGAAGCATTTTAAGTGACAGATGCCCCTATTACGATGTTAGAATATCAGATGTAATGCTTGAGGCAATGGGAATATCACGGACACACACACAGAACATGGGAAATCTAATAGAACAGTTTGTTCCGCAAATAATGTTTGAAAGAACAAGCTGACTAGGTTCATTCAGTGTTAAGACAATGCAGAGGGTAATCATTTGTTAAGGACTCATTGTCACATTGCAGTGCAGTTCAAATTGATTTATTCTCATATGATGATAGAGGTGACTATGGGGGCTATTTACTAAACATTATGGGCTCTATTTACTAAAGCTTTAAAAAGTTCATTTTTATGAAGTTATAACTCCAAAAATGAACTTTTTGCTATTTACAACAGCTGCACCGCCATGGAAATCACCAGTTTCCATGGCCATGCAGTAAAACTTCACCTGTCCTCGCCAGCCCGTTGTTTTCAATGGGGCTGGCTATTTACTAACCCTCAGAGTGGAGTTTTATACTCTTCTCTGAGAGTTAAAATAATGCCATTTCAGACTGGCATTCAGACTTCTCTTCCATCAATCTCCCCATAAAACCCCCTTATAATAGCTGTTATTAGGGGGAGAAAAAGGGGTATATGTATGGGTAGACCGCTGGAATATACATAAATACCATTGTCTTTAAAAAATTGAAATTAAAAAAAATGTAGAAAATTAAAAAACTATTAAAAAAAACCACAGAAATAAAAGAAATCAAAATAATAGCTTTAAATACTTACCGGACTGAAGACGCGTCTGCCCGCAGGTGCCGGTCCCGACATGGAGAGCCTGCACATGCGCAGTGCAGACCTTCCAGACACACGAAGAAAGCCCGCGATGCCTGAAGAAAGTTCAGATGTCATCGCGGGACAGCCAGCAGAGGGTGAGTATTAGTAAATAGCCTGAATGTAGCTCACAAGTTCTCACAGAGCGAATTCAAACTTGCCTGAGCTACGTTCAGGCATTCTTAGTAAATAGAGCCCATTATTACCTAAAAAAGTCTACAAACTACAGTTTTCCAATTTTCTAATCAATAATTTACAATTTACTAATTTACTAAAGGGCAGTGGCAAAGACAGGACCCCACTTTTGTATTTTCCTCCTTGTCCATCTTAATCTGGATCAGCCCATATTTGTAAATGGAAGAAAAACTTATTTAAGTATCCCTATTTTTTTGAACAACAAAAATAAGCTTTGTTCAACCCTCCCAATCACTGCCACCGTCCCCTCATTGGCATTGTAGTTCCACTCCACAGCTTACCACAGACCCGGGTCGATTTTGCAGACCTAGGGTGGAAAATGGCTGCCCTACCTGTTGTTCCACCACTGCATGTCCTGCAAGGGTGGGTGAAGCAATGTTTTGGTCTAGATTACAGAGGTTTTAAATATTGCTCCTACAGTAAATGAATACAAAAACATTTAGTTGTGTGCAAGTCCCTAAATGGCCACATTGAATGACTAAAATATTGGAGCAATCTGTACAAATCAATCCGGGCTATAAGACTCTCTGAAGAATGTTTTAGAATTATTTATATATATGTAACTGTCTTCAGTTGTTGTCACATACACAAAATGGGCCAAATCCTGAACTACGTTTCTATTACGTTTCCTAGCCTAGCGTATTTACGATGCACTCCCCTCGGCCGTACGTAGTTTAGCCATGTTACGCTTTCCAAACCCTAACTTAACATTTCCAAGCATAACTCCTGTCGGCCGTAATAACTGCACATACTTACACTGCTAAGCACGCCCATACTGTATGATTTAAATGCCACACCCCGCCTCCGAAGCGCAATTACGCTTCGTAAGTAGTTACACTGAAGTTACATAACTGGCCCTTACACTCTGGGTTACGTGGCGTAACATCTGCTGTGTGCATGTGCAGTAAGAACTAATGGGCGCTTTTACGCTAGCGGCTAGCATACGTAGTTCTGGATTTACCCCAATATCTCTTTGCTAAACCTGTTTCTTTCAATCTTTACAACCTCTTCTTTCATCAACTGACAGAGACCCATCTATATTACCCAGGACAGGACATCCGTGTTGCTCCATAGCTCTTCTGCAAGACAGCACTAAGGTCATAAGTTTGATTCTCAAACTAGGCCTTATCTGTGTGCAGTTTGCATATTCTCCTTGTGTCTGTGTGGGCTTTATCCCGCAATGTCCAAAAACATGCTAGTACAGAAGGCCAATTAACTATTGAATAAAAATAGTGTGTCCAGGACATGGGAAGGGCACAGCTATATCAACAGAAGCGGCCCTTATGTTCTCATGGAAACCAGGCCAATGTTATGGAGTGTAATGCAGTGTTATTTACTGCCTCTTTGTGTGTATAAAAATCCTGCTCACTTGACCATATACCACAAGCCCCAGCCCAGCCAGGCATATTTTGTGTTGCTTTTGGTGAGGTAATCTCTGTCTTTCTTTCTCCTTTAACTAGTCTTTAATATAATTGTTGTTATTGTAATTTTTATTGTTGCATTGAAATGATTAGTTAAATTGTTTAGCTAAACTTTGTTTTTGCTATTGTGTGTATCTTTGTATTTTCTGCCATTTTGCAGATACATTTTATTCTCTGTTTCCATATTCGTCTTCTTTACTCCTGACCACGGAACGAGCATGCCGAAACAGCTGTCGGGTCATCATGGACAGTTTTCAGACGTATTGGTGATGTGTAAATGTCCCTTTCTTCTATGGACAATTTTCCTGGATACATTGGGGTAGATCCAGACCTACGTTTCCTTTCTGTTTCAACGCGTAGCATATTTACATGCGCTTAATTACTATGCACTCCCCTTGATCGGACGTACTTTTCCCGTTTTACGCTTTCCAAACCCTACGTTAACTTTTCCTTGCGTAACTCCTGTCAGCCGTAATGGCTGCACGTACTTACGCACCTAAGCACGCCCCTACTGTACGATTTAAATGCCTCACCCCACCTCCGAAGCGTAATTACGGGTGTTGTATGGGAGGCACATCCATTCGGTCGTAGTTACGCTGTTGATTGTTGTGTGGTACGTACGTTCAGAGTTACGTGCCGTAACATCTGCCACGCGCATGCTCAGTACATACTAAATAGCGTTTTTACGTCTCCGTCAAGCATAAATACGCTTCAGAACGTTGTTCTGGATCTGAGCCATTGGATTTTGCACTTGGTTTAATATGATCTCATGTCTTGTGTGAAGTTGTTCATGGTGTCAATATTCACTATTTTTGCTATAAGATTTTTGTAGTTGTAATTTTTCTGGTGTGCTGCCTTGGGTTGTTGTGATAACCTACTGGTTCAATTCAACTCTTGATTATTGATGTGTGCGCACCGTCCCCAACGGTAGTGTTGAATTTTATATATATAATATCAATATCAAAATATACCTAGAAAAATATCAAAATTTGCTTCTCTAATAGTGGCTATAATATAATATCTGTGTGTATGTGTTGTAAATACTTAGATATCGTGTAAAAGCAAATAAAACACAGTACTTTGTATTTATTCTTAGAAGCCACATTGTTTATGTAGCAGAATTATTTTAATTATGTTCAGTTTTATAAACTAGATGATGCAATGTTGCTCGATAAACTTGGATAATAGTCTAATGGTAGAAAGAGAGTCTGGACCATCAATTGATTTTTCAATTGATTTCACTTCATTTCTTATAAAGGTTTATGTTGACTTGAAAAATAAGCAGGGAATTGATAAGTGCAAAATCAATAATCTGCAGACAAGAGATAAATATCCGTAATTGACTAAAAAACACTGTTCTTAATGCTTGGCAAATTTCTTTAAGCGCTGTCTGTTTGTGTTAAAGTTTACAAACTATTAAAAATAAAGTTTTACCCAAAAATTTTCACCACAAATTTTATATTGTTCTTTTGACTTTCAATTTTATCTACTGGGTTTTATCCCAGTTTGAGAGTAAGGGCAAAACAGGTGCCAGTGTAGACCTGAGCAAAACCGTATTGCAAAGTGAGACATGGCAGTTTTTACCCTTAATCAGGAAAGTTAATGGCACCCGGTTTAATAAGAACCAACATTTTAACCTAGAAACAATAATATATTAAGTTATTGTGGACAGGTATTTTTACATACAGACCCCTGAGAGTATTGGCTCCAAAAAATCCCAAAAGGGAAATACATTTTAGAGTTCACTTTTAAAGAGAATTTTTATAAAATGAACTGAATAAATGACATATTTTTTCTGATTAAGAAAAAACACGATTCATATTTAAATGTTTAATTAATTTTAATCCTAGCCAGATAATTTGGAAAGTTTAATTTGGATGATAATGCTTTATTGGGGAAAATGTTTCACAATTAAATAAATTTTTTTTTTTTCTTAGAAACGTAATAAAAAAAATGAACATATCTTGCAAAGCTACTTTACACAGTAAAATCCATTGGATTGAAACCAGAATTATGATCAGGGGCTTTTATTTCAATTGTTGAATCAAATAATGCTTTTTGCGTTTGCACATGGGCACATGCTGCTATCTTAGTTCGTATTTGGACATGTGAAATCTAGAGAACCTTTTTTTTTTTTACTTGCGGTAAGAAGTCTCATTCTTGTCCCTTATCATCTTAGCAGATTTAGTAACAGCAAAAGAAAATGTGTTTGATGGGAAATGAAATATGTATTTATTCCTATTCATCGTTAAGTGATCTTATGGCATTGTAAAAAAAAAAAGAACAAAACAAAACAAAAAAAACGCACATACACCTAGGGGTCAACTCTATTCAGCAGCCATCTGGAATGGATATGAGGCACTAAGAAATACGTCTAGCAACTGTGTATAATAAAGATATATATCCCCCATTACATGTATATTATCTCAATATCTATATTGATTTTAGTGAGAATTCAATTTTATTTAATCATTCCTAATGATCTTAAATATATTCAAAGCTGAAGACATATTATACAATGTAGATTTGATGAAAGTGTGTGCATTTAATCAGCATCAGATATTATTGTACAGGGCTGTCATTTGTAGACTGTGATATGCTCATAACACATTATTATTATGGCGGAAACATTTGCAAGGTGAAGAAGGATTTTTCTTCTGGTGCTAAATAAAGGCATATCTACCATCTTCCAATTGATTTGCTGGTTTATGTAGGAATTGCTTGTCCTTGGAGATAATAGCACTATTATTACAGCCATCTATTTAGAGAATAAAGATGTATTCGTATTTTGAGCAGTGCACAATAGGGAGACATAGCAAATGTAAGCTATACTAAAATATAGATAACATCTTCACAGAGGTGGTGAGAGGGTCCTCTTCACAAGAACGTATAATAACAAAAGATATACTGCACAGTATAACTATATGTACAGACATTTCTTGGAGTCACAAATGAAGTCGTAAATTTGAGAGGCAGTAAAATTAAACTAGTTAATGCATTAAATGTCAATTTAATTCTGCAGGTAAGAATCAAATATACTTTTTTTTGTGATCTATTTATATTAGGTATATACAAACTAGTATTTCAATATCTTATAGACTGTAAGCTTACGAGCAGTGCCCTCTTACCCACCCAGTCTGTTTGTTATTAACCAGTATTGTTTTTAAATGTTTGTTTAAAATTATCGCTTGTCTCTCTGCCATGATGCTCATTTTGCGACATGGTGGGGAAGCTAGATTGGAGCCCATTAGTAAATCATAAAAATTTTGTTTATTTACTATTCAGCAGCTACTGGCGTCCTGCAGAGATCAGACAATGGAGCTAACCTCGCCCATTCAATTCACAGTTATACAATCTTTCTGTAGTACATTGTATGTGCGACACAGGCTCCATTGTCTGATCTTTGCAGGAAGCCAATTGTTGCTAACTGGTGAATATATAAAGTTTTAATGATTTCTGAAACCATATTCAACTTTCCCTAGCAGGTGGGTCCTCCATGCATGCAATTTCCTACCAGAAATGACATTTCCTTGTTGTTGGGAAAGGTTTAACTGAGGACAACTGTAATATTATGGCGCTGTAACTACTTTTTACTATTAAAAAATGTATCAATACAAATATAAATAATAAAATTAATTTTATATTACAGATACCAGATTTACAACAGTAAGTGGTAAACATTCACCAGCTAAACTGTTCTTGTGTAGAAACAACATTGCGGTTAAACATGCAGGACCTGATTCAGAGGCTGAAAATAAGAACTTAAAGTAACACCTGGGCTAAACCATGTTGATTTCAGGGGAGTCAAATTTAATTTGTTGCAACAGTATTATAGTTAAAAGGTGAAGTTTCCTAGCTCAAGTGTAATTAGCAGTTTAAAAATTAAGCTGATCAGGTATCTGTGTGCAATAAGTAAAAGCAAAGCATTCTCCCTGCATGCATAGAATGAAATTAACTTGACTCCCCCTAAAATCAACATGGTTTTGCCCAGGTGTAACTTTATGTACTTATTTTCAGCCTCTGAATCAGGCCCGCAATGCTCAGCCCTTCTTACGTACAGTAGATATAAGCAAATCATTATTGTCATCATTGTCTATTAAAGATTCACTTTACTGCCCTCAATCGTTAAACAAATCCATTTGATTGCTTTGGTTCCTTGGAACAAGGTGTAAGTAACTCATAGCCATTCGTCTTATAGTGAATTTATTTAAATAATTTTCTGCATTCAATAAAATTGTTATTGCAAAGCTAGTATTTCATGCCGAGTACGGTGAAACACTAATCCTGTAATCACAATGATTATGATCAACTACTGCATGAAAGGTTCTATCATGTGTGCATACATATAGCACTTATACCTAAATAGGTACCTGTTCAAGGTGTAGGGGGGCATTACAGATATTTCAAACATGTCTATGGTAAAGGCAGAAGTTGTTTCATCTTAAACTTGATATTAAGGTCATAGGAGGAAGAGATACATGAGGATGGGAGTATTAAAAGACACAGGTTTGCAATAGGTGAAAAGTTGATTTGGTGAACAGATAAGGAGGTTAGGGTGTAAGGATAAAAGCAATTAGAAATACGTTTTGAGAGATTATTTGAAGTCAATGTAGGGATTTCCAGAGAAAAAAAATGCATCACAAAAGAAGACTCTATATAAATAGGCTGCAAAACTCATTTGAGCTTGCTCATTGTTGTAGCTTACATCCTAAATGGAACAGCTTGCAGACATAAGTGAGTTTGAAACAGAATCAGGTGAGTTAGAACACAGAAACAGGTGCACAAATACTAACACTACTATTAGTCATTATTATTTTTATCCTATTATTATTATATCATTACTAGTTTATTCACATTACTTTAACTTATGTCTTATCTATTTATCTTATACATATCTTTGTCAGCGTTGTAACCACATATTTACATCCAGACTTTTCTACTTTTCATTATTATTTTATCATTACTACTGGATTATTCCTATTCTTGGATATTAATTTACCTACCACTCCTGTTGTATTTCTACTCTGATTGACATCACCGTATCTCACTGCCCAGGTGCCCTCCACATCTATCACCTTGACTTCTCTGTTTGACATCCTCACTCATCCCCCCACATCATGACTTGTAGCTCACATATTCTTAACCTTGCACCCTTTATCACTCCCTCACCAGCTCCCTGTCCCATTCCCATCTTAACTTCCCGCCCTCGCCCTCACCCCAATCCTCTTCCCCCTCCACGCTCATCCAACCCTGCCAACCTCATCCACATTTCCACTCCCCCCTACCCTCCCCTTCTCCTGCGTTCTCTAAAACGCAAGATCAATCTGTAACAAGCTCTCAGCCATACATGATCTGCTCATTTCTAACTCCTTTAACCTACTAGCTCTCACCGAAACATGGCTCTCAGCCACTGACACCACCTCACCCGCTGCTCTGGCCTATGGAGGTCTCTCCTTCTCCCATTCTCCCAGAGCCGGCGACCGTCATGGTGGCGGCGCCGGCCTTCTCCTCTCTCCCTCATGCACTTTCTGCACTTTCTGCACTATCCCTCCTGAGCCCTCCCTCATCTTCTCTTCCTTTGAGGTCCACTCTATCCGCATTTTCCGCCTTCGCGTTGCTGTAATTTACCGGCCAGGCCCTTGTTCACAGTTCTTTGAGAACTTTGTTGCCTGGCTCACCCACTATCTCTCCTCTGACCTCCCTTCTATTATCTTGGGTGACTTCAACATCCCCGTTGATAACCCCTCCCACTGCAGCACCTCTAAACTGCTATCTATATCTTCATCCTTTGGCCTGACTCAATGGATCACCTCTCCTACCCACATACAGGGCCATTCCCTTGACCTAGTCTTTACACACCGCTGCACTCTAACTGACTTCTCCATCTCTCCTTTTCCTCTCTCTGACCACCACGTCCTCTCCTCTCCTGCCCCCCCTCCCCCCAAACCCAAACGCATTCTCACCAGACAGAACATTAGCACCCTTGACATCCCCGCCTTTTCCTCCTCCCTCGACCACCTCTTCTCCCCTGTCACCTCTCTCTCCAGCCCCAACGAAGCTGCCTCCCTCTACAATACCACCCTCTCCTCTGCTCTTGACTCTGCCTGTCCCCCTTCCTCTGTCTCCCTTTGCCACTCTAACCCCCAACCATGGCATCCTCAGATAACGCGTTTCCTAAAACAATGCTTTCGCACCACCGAGCGCCTGTGGCGCAAATCTTACTGCGCTGCCCTTGCCCAAGCCAAGCAAATTTTCTTCAAATCTCTCATCATCTCCCAAGCATCCAACCCCTGTCGCCTCTTCGCCACCTTTAACACTCTCCTCTCCCCTCCCAAACCTTTCATCCCACCCTCTATCTCTGCTTCCAAGGTTGCAGAAATGACATCTCCTCCACTCTGCTTCCCCATCTCTTCCCAATTCTCCACCACCCCTTCTATGCCATCATCATGAGTTTTCTTCTTTCTATCCTACAACAAATGATGAAATTCACTCCCTATTAATATCCTCACCACCCTCAACCTGTGGACCCTATTCCCTCACACCTTCTCAAACACTTCTCTCCCACTACCTGCTCCCATCTAGCCCACCTTTTCAACTTTTCCCTCTCATCTGGTATCTTTCCTTCCTCTTTTAAGCATGCTCCTGTCTCTCCTATTCTAAAAAAACATAATCTGGACCCTACATCCTCCTCCAGCTACCGACCTATATCCCTTCTTCCCTTTGCCTCAAAACTCCATGAGCGCTTAGTCTACCAACGACTCATCAGCTACCTTACTGATAACTCTCTCCTGGACCCCCTCCAATCTGGTTTCTGGCCTCTTCATTCCACTGAGACTGCACTTACCAAAGTGACCCCTGCCAAATCCAAGGGCCACTACTCTAACCTCATCCTTCTTGATCTGTCAGCTGCTTTTGACACCGTTGACCATCCCCTTCTTCAAACCCTCCGCTCTTTTGGTCTCATTGGGCCTGATCCAGAGCAACGCTCGCAAGCGAGCGTACGACGAGCGTATGCGAATTTTCACTGGGAATCAGGGCATTAGGTTAGTGTAGAGGGGCTGTATGTCCTGTGACTGGGAATCAGGGCATTTGGTTGGTGTAGAGGAGCTGTATGTCCTGTGTCTGGGAATCAGAGCATTGGGTTAGTGTGGAGGAGCTGTATGTCCTGTGACTGGGAATCAGGGCATTTGGTTAGTGTAGAGGAGCTGTATGTCCTGTGACTGGGAATCAGGGCATTGGGTTAGTGTAGAGGAGCTGTATGTCCTGTGAAGATCTAAGAGAGTGAGCTTGGATGTATTGTGAGATTGAGGACATTCTGCACCTCACCTTCTTTAGGACTTCCGCCGCCATCTTGAATGTGGCATGAACTTTCTGAATGCAGAGGCAAGGTTCAGGATGTGGATGTGGTGGCAGCGGGTCCGTCATCCCCTGCCGCCATCTCCACATTCTGCTACTGACTTCTGCGTTCACAAAGTTCCTGCCACATTCAAGATGGCGGCGGAGGTCCTTCGGAAGGATCCCGGCCGCCATCTTGAATGTTGCAAGAACTTTAGTGCGGGCAGGAGGAGAGGACAGGCGGTGGCAGGCAGCAGGTCCCGAGCCTGGGATCTTCCTGCTGCTGCTAAAGGTAAGTAAAAGGGGGAAGGGTGTGGGTGTGTGTGTGTTTTTTTTCTGCCCCTTGTTGGGCATGCACAGTAGTGTCCCACCGTGTGGACGCTACGGCTCGTGTGTATAACGGTGAGAATGGCTTTTATATAGATAGATGTTATGTTTTGTGTTTTGGACTTCTTTCCTCCTCACCTCTTCTGAGGTTTCGTTGCTTTGTCGCCTTTAGGTTTGATGACAAGTACACCCTGAAAATTACTTTCATCAGCGGGAGAAGCAGAGTCCAGAGAGACGCCGAGTTCACCAAGTCCATAGCTAAGTTCTACGATGAAAGCGGCATGCTGGTCATGGACATGTTTGAGCCCGAAGTCTCTAAGCTCCATGACAGTCTGGCAATGGAAAAGAAAAATAAATAGGACAAGACGCCGGGGCCTTTCGGTCGCATCGCGCTAAGATGGATGAAGCAGAAGTGATACGATAAAGGAACGTTACTCTGTGACCCACGCGTTTCGCTCATGCATACCTGAGTTTGTATGCAGAGCTTGCAGGCCCAACGACGCGTTTCTGTTTTAAAAAAATATCCCAAGGCTGTGAATGTCACTTTGTAATTCCCATATATATTTCAGCTTATTTCATGTTTATGTTCAGACAGCACCCCCCCTAATGTTACTCAGCTCAGGATAAACCTAGTAACTATCTTCCCCTAAGCGTCCTATTATCTGGCCAGAGGCCGCTGGACACTGCGTGACTGAGCCTGACATTGCTCTGCAGGACTTGTAGTGTTTTACCTGAGGTCACCTTCTGTTCTGTCTGTAGGGGTGTAGGTAAAGCCGTGTGTCCACCAATTGTCTTTTTTGGACATGTCTATTTGTAATGTTACAAAGCGAGTTTCTATATAGCCTGTTACAAAATGCTTTAAGTTCCCCTTACCATGGAGGCCGCCATATTGCCTACACATAAATTTCGACTATCCTTGGCCATACACTAGAGCGATTATTTGGCCCTTCGTTATATTATCGGGTGACCTGCCCAGTAATCGCTGCAATGAGTGTGCAAGTGTCCAATAACCGTACCAGGAATGCTCTAATAGGATTATTTGATGGTATGGCATGCATAAAATATATTGGCCTCCTGTTATCGGTGGTAGAGCCAATCAGCTGCAAGGGCTTCCTGTCAGTCTCAGCAGCTCCTCCCTCTTTGGCATGGATTATTGGTCTCCGCAGGAGAGATGGTTTATTGGTTACCACCTGCTGGGAGCAGTAATCGCACTAGTGTATGGCCGGCTTAGGAACTAGTCGTTACTGCGTTACGTTATAAAGGAAGGTCTGACTGTTGGGCTCTGTAAAGATTTCCGGTAGGTGTTTTTAAACGCAACGCTCACACGGAATGGTCAATGTTACCCCCTCGGGTCTTTGGAGCAGGGCATTATGGGACCAATACACATACACACACCACCGCAAATGGGACGTACGTATTAGTAGTATTTTATGTTTAGGGGTGTTAACTTGTGGTTCTCCATCTGGAGCAATGATCTGGATTCTAAGTTACGTACATTGCTTTAAGAATTGAGCTACTGCGCACGCCGAGTAGCTTATATACACGATCTACGTACCATTGCGATCTACGTACAGGAATGATACGTACATGGCATAAATAAGCTACTATGCATGCGTAGTAGCTCAATTCTTAAAGCAATGTACGTAATTGTGAATCCGGACCAATATCTTGCGTGGTACGCTCTTTCTGATCATTATACGTCCAAGCCGCTGTCTTTTCTGCAGGCTGCGCAGTGGAAGCGCTGAGTTATGGGATCGGCCAATGTTTTTACGGCAGGCTCAGCATAATCAGGCGTTATTAGTTTAACAAAACCCCCCCTTGTCACACAGAATTCTGTCCATTATTCGTCTTTAATTTATTTGGGAATAAAAAGTGTTTTGTTACTTTTGGATACTGTCAAATGGGAAGCGTGATATTTCGGGAGGGCGGGGAGTCCGCTGTTTGTGTAAAGCTTAGCTGTGTCTTAAGGCCGATAAATATAAATAAAGAAAGAGCATTTTTAGAGCCGTGGCGTTGTCCTGTCGCATTCCATTCCTAGACCGGTGTTTAGCGTTTTGTTTCTGAACTTCCAATTTATTTTTTTTTAATCAGATTTTCCAATAAAAGGAAAGGAGAGATGCAACCGGGCTGTGCGCTGTCTCTGTGTCTCATCTGGGTATGGAGGGTCCTCTGCCTGTGTCTGATCTGGGTATGGAGGGTCCTCTGCCTGCACGCTGTGTCTGATCTGGGTATAGAGGGTCCTCTGCCTGCACCCTGTGTCTGATCTGGGTATAGAGGGTCCTCTGCCTGCACACTTTGTCTCATCTGGGTATAGAGGGTCCTCTGCCTGCACGCTGTGTCTCAGCTGGGTATGGAGAGTCCCCTGCCTGCACACTGTGTCTGATCTGGGTATAGAGGGTCCCCTGCCTGCACACTGTGTCTGATCTGGGTATAGAGGGTCCTCTGTCTGCACGCTGTGTCTGATCTGGGTATAGAGGGTCCTCTGTCTGCACGCTGTGTCTCAGCTGGGTATGGAGAGTCCCCTGCCTGCACACTGTGTCTGATCTGGGTATAGAGGGTCCTCTGCCTGCACGCTGTGTCTCAGCTGGGTATGGAGAGTCCCCTGCCTGCACACTGTGTCTGATCTGGGTATAGAGGGTCCTCTGCCTGCACGCTGTGTCTCAGCTGGGTATGGAGAGTCCCCTGCCTGCACACTGTGTCTGATCTGGGTATAGAGGGTCCTCTGCCTGCACGCTGTGTCTCAGCTGGGTATGGAGAGTCCCCTGCCTGCACACTGTGTCTGATCTGGGTATAGAGGGTCCTCTGCCTGCACGCTGTGTCTCAGCTGGGTATGGAGAGTCCCCTGCCTGCACACTGTGTCTGATCTGGGTATAGAGGGTCCTCTGCCTGCACGCTGTGTCTCAGCTGGGTATGGAGAGTCCCCTGCCTGCACACTGTGTCTGATCTGGGTATAGAGGGTCCTCTGCCTGCACGCTGTGTCTCAGCTGGGTATGGAGAGTCCCCTGCCTGCACACTGTGTCTGATCTGGGTATAGAGGGTCCTCTGCCTGCACGCTGTGTCTCAGCTGGGTATGGAGAGTCCCCTGCCTGCACACTGTGTCTGATCTGGGTATAGAGGGTCCTCTGCCTGCACGCTGTGTCTCAGCTGGGTATGGAGAGTCCCCTGCCTGCACACTGTGTCTGATCTGGGTATAGAGGGTCCTCTGCCTGCACGCTGTGTCTCAGCTGGGTATGGAGAGTCCCCTGCCTGCACACTGTGTCTGATCTGGGTATAGAGGGTCCTCTGCCTGCACGCTGTGTCTCAGCTGGGTATGGAGAGTCCCCTGCCTGCACACTGTGTCTGATCTGGGTATAGAGGGTCCTCTGCCTGCACGCTGTGTCTCAGCTGGGTATGGAGAGTCCCCTGCCTGCACACTGTGTCTGATCTGGGTATAGAGGGTCCTCTGCCTGCACGCTGTGTCTCAGCTGGGTATGGAGAGTCCCCTGCCTGCACACTGTGTCTGATCTGGGTATAGAGGGTCCTCTGCCTGCACGCTGTGTCTCAGCTGGGTATGGAGAGTCCCCTGCCTGCACACTGTGTCTGATCTGGGTATAGAGGGTCCTCTGCCTGCACGCTGTGTCTCAGCTGGGTATGGAGAGTCCCCTGCCTACCATTTTTCAAAAGAAAAGGTGTAATAGAACACGAGGGCATGGATATAAACTGGAGGGCGGTAGATTCAAAGGAAATGTGCGGAAAAATTACTTCACTGAAAGGGTGATAGATAAATGGAATATTCTCCCGTCTGAGGTGGTTGAGGCCAATACAGTAGAGCAATTTAAACATGCTTGGGATAAATATAAGGGTATCCTAAATTGTAACCCCAATTGAGGGTAAATAGGGTCTAGGGTCAGTATAGTTTTCAATAAACAAATGGGCAGACTAGATGGGCCATGTGGCTCTTATCTGCCGTCACTTTCTATGTTTCTATGTTTCTATGTTATGGAGGGAAGTCTGTGGATAGTTCTCAATGCCAGTCAGCATCACCCAGCTCCCAACTCCAACTCCACAGACAGGACGCCCTCCCAGTGGTGTCCCTAAGGGGGCAATTGGCTTCCGGAGCTTCCTGTTGAGTAAGGGGGGGGGTATAGATGCAGCCACCTCACCTACATCCTGCAGATACACACTGGGACTGTCTGACACTGGACTATATGGACAAATCACAGCAAACACAAGCTATAACCTATAAACTACACATTTAAGTCTGCATGGTAGACCAGGGATAATAAGTACCATGGGGTAGATCCAGAACTACGTGTGCCGTACGTTTATTCGCGGAGTGTATTTTCGTGCACGTAAGTTCGCTACACTCCCCTCGGCACACCCCTTGCATGGACGTATTTTGTCAAGATACGCTTCCCAAACCCTACCTTAACTTTTTCTCACTTAACCGCGTACGTCCGCTAACGGACGTATAGACTACGTGAACGTTCGCCGCTTAGCACGCCCATACTGTACACTTTACATACAAACCTCCACCTACTTCACGTAAATCGCACGTATTGTTGTCTCACGTGAAATTGGCACGCCCACACATAAGTATTTACGTGACACATACGTGAATCTCCCATACATTCACAATTACGCTACGTGAATGTGCGTATTTTCTATGGTGCCCATGCGCAGTGCGTTTGATACTGCGATTTTATGTCTCTGCCACGCGTAAAATCGCGGGGAAGCGTAGTTCTGGATCAGGCCCCATGTCCTTGTGCAGGGCAACTGTCACTTTGTATGTCCCCTTTGTTTCATCACACAAGGACATATAGAAAAAAGGTGATCACAGTCATCACAGACAGTTGCACTTATGAGAAAATCATAAAATAGGGCACAGGAAAAGTTAGGATCAGTTTCAGCAGAATCCGTATACTTTTATATTCTGTAAGTGTAACTTGGCAGAAATAAACCTATTTATTTAAACATGGGCATGTTTTATTTAAATATTCCACAGCATGATGTCACTTTGCAAGCTGATAAAGAAAAATATCGTTGTCAGGAATATTTCAGTCTAAATATTTCCTCTTTGTCCCAGGATGTAAGAGTGGAACCATTGGCATTTATATGTTTTTAGCCTCAGTATTTTTATTTATTTTTTGTTTTTGTTGTTTTTTTTATATATTTTTTATTTTATTTTAGCTGAGCACAGCTTTTCCTGAGGGGTGTACATGGTGCCCTGCAAATGTTAAATACCTTGATTTTTAACAAATGTTTTTGTGTGCTTTCATTATTATACCTTATTTTTATTATTATACCTTATTTTTTGTGCTTTCACTGCGGTCGGAATTCTGTCCGAAGCGGAGTTCTGATGGACGATGCTAAGTTCCTGTATGGGACTCCCACCAACAGGACACTACTTTATCTACCTTACATACCATCCACACGCAAAACGGGGCCAGTGCTTAAATGAGAATCATACTGAGTTGGAAGTTTTAGGTTGTGCTGGTTAATAACTTTTAATGTATATGTAATAAAAGGTTTTACTGAATACATTTGGCTACTACCCAGTTTTTTATTGGTTTTATTTTAACTTTATGTTAAGATTGATTTCTAGCAGGTAATTCCACCAGTGTCAATATCTAGTTATTCCACTTCTCTAATGACAGAACACATTTTATTTTTGGTTTCTCTTGCTCCAGATTTATCTTGTCCGACGATGGGATTGGTTGGGAAGCACAAAGCAATATCGCTATGTTGGAAGTGTGGGGGTGGATTCAGTGGAAATACTGCATTGGATCGGAGCGGCGGGATTACCATCTTTAAGGTCTGAATCCAGTCTTCAATTATTATTTTATAGTTAGTATAGATTCACAAAGACACATTTATATACTTACGTGCCTAGATATCCGTGCCGAGATACTACACATGCGTAGTAACCTTTTTACACTATTTACGTAGTGTTTCGTTATGTAGTTTGCGTGCATGCGGTCTTTAAAGATCACATGTACGCAATCTACATAACAAAACGTCCGTTATGTTTTACAATGAGGTAATGTAAAAGTTTCTTTCACCGTAGTTCAAATGGATCTTATTATAGATCGGATTTTTATGTCACTTGTGATAAGTTGTTCTGGCGTAAAATACTTTTAATATAATTGCCACGGCTTGAAGAAAGGCTTGAAAAACAGCTTACGCTGCTGAGATTTTTTTTTAAGGAAACCACACATTTGATGTGTCGCCGTTTAGATAAGAATCGATGGCCTATAGGAAAAAGTCTCCTCACTTCCTATCCTCCAATAATCTAAAGCATTGCACATGTGGCCAAAGGAGATAAAATTAGCAATTAATCTTTACCACTCTGTTGTATGTGTCAATTTGTGTTGGTTAGTTACAAGGTGAGAATGTGAATGTGCAGTTCTGTAATCTTAGGATCAAGAATTACAAATGGGTAATGGCAGCGCTACAATGTTACACAGATGCAGTATGTACCACAGAATATTGTGCACAAGAAATCCTGATTCTGTTTGGAAACCTAACGTAAGGTCAATGGATAAAGACTTATTTATTGAAGTACTATATTTTCTGCTATATCTTATAAAATTCAATTAAAGAGGAAACCAAAGCCACAATCAAATTCATTATTTAAAATGTGCAAATGGTGTCCTTCCATGCATTTGGTAAGTCAATTAGTAATATGTGAATAATTGGTAACACATACTTAGTTAATGCAAGCATGAACCAACTGTAGACTGAATGTATATGAACGTACAATCCTTAATACAAATAATGAAAGCCCCATATGACAATACTATATCAATACACAAATATACTTCCTCTTAGGGACAAAGGGGCTGATCCAGAGCTACACCCGCCGTAGTAACTACGGCAGGCGTAAGCGTAAGATCGTACCCTCGCTTACGCTGGCTGAAGTTAAGGTAGGAAGCGAGGGTAAGTACAGTGGGGGCAGGGGGAGGGCCAGAGGCAGTCCACGATGTAATGCTGAGCGTTAGTACGCTCAGCGCTACATCGTAGATCTGGATCAGGCCCAAATTTACTAAGCTGCGGGTTTGAAAAAGTGGAGATGTTGCACATATCAACCAATCTATTCTAGCTGACATTTTCCAGTATGCAATAGTTAAATGAGATCTAGAATGTGATTGGTTGCTATGGGCAATATCTCCACTTTTCCAAACTCACAGCTTAGTAAATCTGGCCCTTAGTTTTGGTTCACTAACTAAAGTCAACTTAGGAAGAAGAGA
>WWET01000125.1:188511-204275 GCA_011038615.1 Limnodynastes dumerilii | reverse complement strand
TTGCTGGAATCGAAGTTTGAACGGCAGTCTGAGATGCCGTTATTTTAACGCTCAGAGCAGAGTATAAGACTCCGCTCTGAGGGTTAGTAAATAGCAGCCCAGGTTGAAAACAACGGGCTGGCGAGGACAGATAAAGTTTGACTGCATGGCCATGGTTGATTTCCATGGCGGTGCAGCGGTTGTAAATAGCAAAAAGTTCATTTTTGGAGTTATAACTTCATAACTCCAAAAATGAACTTTTTAAAGCTTAAGTAAATAGAGCCCCATGTCACTTTTGATAACAGCAACTACATACTTTCTCTACCGTTCTACAGCTTCTCCAGACCTCACTGTCTCCATTGTTCTGGAAGGAGAGCTTGTTCTCTAACACTCTCAGGAGGAAGTTCCTAGAGTGTTATGGATCTTAGGGGGAAAGGGCGCTATTACAAATAACATAGCCATTTACTAGCCATCAGAAGATTAAATACCAGCTTGTACAATGTATTTCTTACCATTGAGCTTGCTGCATTGGACTTTTATTAGTTCATATATTAATATACTTTTTCATGTTTTAGATCTTTTTTTTATTTGGAGAGAGAGAGAGAGAGAGAGTGTGAGAGTTAGCCAAGAGCTCTTTTATGGCTAAAATTATCAGCGAGAAGAATGTTTGTGTGGGAAAACAGATTGTATGGCTTTGGATAAATTCTATTAAGGGTCCTTGGGGTTGTGGATAGGAGAAGAAAAGGGTGCAAAGGCAGGAAGTCTCTAGAGAGATCCCTTTGCTTGCCCAGGGAGATGGCAACATAAACCCAGATATTGCGACAATATATAATAAATGTAATACAGATTAACACTATGTTCTGGCCCTTTGCGTGTCTGTTTATCTTTTCTGAGATTTCATATTACAAGAAACAACTTCAGGCCTGATTGAAAGACAGACTGAGCTTTTAACAGGGCTTTGATAAGTATTTTGGTGTCCTTATAAGGATGAAGGAATTTACTTCACCAGCAGTGTTTAAATTTTAAATTATGACTAGGATTTACCTATCCCTGGACATCCCTGATAAATATACATTTCTTCAGGTTTCACTGCAAAGGTGTCAAAGGAAAACTAAAGTTGTTGACATGATTGGAGCTCGGCAGGGGTCTGGTTTGCCAGTACGATGTGTCCATTTTCGACAAATCCTGCAGCGTCAATGGAGCAGCAACAGCAGTCACTTTACCACTGTTGGAAAGGGGAATGCATGGATCCATTGATGAGTCAAGATCTGAATGCTGCAAGGATGACAGGTAAGATTTAATAATTCATCTCCCACAGCCTAACATTAACCTTACCCTTCTATTAGCCTGACCTTAACCCTCCATCTCCCACAGCCTAACCCTAACCTTCTACGTCTCGCAGCCTAACCATAACCTTCACCTTCTATTAACCTAACATTAACACTCCATCTCCTGAAGTTTAACCCTCCTTGTCCCACAGCCTAACAGCCTAACCCTAATCTTAACCCTCCGTGTCCCACAGCTTAACCCTAACCTTCTATGTTCTGCAGCCTAACCCGAACCTTTCCTTTCTAAACGGCCATCCCCACAAGCTGTCAAAGCTTGTCCCTGTAACATTTTGCTATTAGGAATGAGTATTTTGGTGCAGTTCAGCTGTCGACTCTATCAGTATGGAAAAGAACATTTCTAACCAGCAACTGCATCCCCTCGGCAGGGATTGGTAAGTTTGATTAAATTTCTTTTTACCAAAGTTACATAGGATCCATAATCACCATAATCATCTACAATCTGGATTCTTTGTAGCTTCACTAAAAGTGACACTTTTACTTTCCAGACCCATAGTCTCATCCAACCCAGTCCTGTTACATTAACTTGTGTTCCAGACCTCTATTACACCCAGCCTGTGTACAAATGATTGCAAGTCTTCCCTAACAATTCATCAGGCAGTGCTTCAGTTTTATATAAAACTGTACATCCTATGCATAATAGATGTGACAGATACAGCAGTGATTTTTCTATGTCTGTACACAGCATGCTGATATTGTGTGTACAGAGCAAGCACAGCAATCTACATGAGAAGCCATAGCAGATGTTAAGACTCCTAAGATACTAATTGGATGAAAAAAAAGGTTCATTCATTTATTTTTTATTTATTATTAGGTTTTATCTATTTATTTGTATAATATTTAAAAGCCTCTTATTTAACCTAATTGCAGGACAATTTTCCATATTTATATTTCTCTTAGAGATAAGCGGTTTGAATTTTATGAAATCTGTCAGATCCAAATTTAGGGGTTCTGAGGTGAACTCCAACCAAACTCATATTGTAAATCGAAGTAAAACTCAATTTTTCTTCAAAAAAATTTCTGTCTCAAAACCAAAGTATCTGAAGTCTAATTAACTTTACATACAACACATCTCTAAGGGTCATGTATAACATACTATACTAGAAGCTGCCCCGAACTTAAGGATACATACATTTCTTGTAGATAGTTCATACTGTATAAGCCTATAAGTGACTAACTGATAGCGATACATTCAGATTTACATTAAATAGCCCTTTTTCAACATCGTTATGACAGAAAATCCAAATTTCTGTAATTGTTCTCAGAGTTTTATTTAATTGTAAAGCCTTTGTAATAAAATTGTCAAATACTACATTGTGCTATGTTATACTTCAGATATAACATTATATTTTGAGATATATCAACACATTATGTAATATTGATAACTTTTATCTAATTTTGTTGTTTCTGCAATTGCCATTTTATACAATCTACAATATGGGTTACATGTCCATTAAGATGCATATATGTCTCAGATTCCCCTGGCGGACAATTTAAAAGATTTCATCATCTTTTTTTTTTAAATATTTATTTATTTTAAAAATGTTTTAATAAAGATATAATGAATTTGAACCCCATTTCTGGTGTGCACTTAAGTGACCTGTAAACGCCTAAGGGTTGAGTCCATGCTAAGACCTAAACCCCCCCCAACTTGCTAAGACATCCCCCATCTTACCGTGACTCTTTTTGAGAGATAAATCACACCAGGTTGCATAAAAAGGGTGTTTATTGTACAAAATATTTAAATAACACAAACAATAAACTAATAAGAGCAATAAACAATAATAACAAATATAATAACAGAACATTTCACCGGGATGGTGACGGAAGAAGGCAGTGTGGGAACTAGCGATGACCTAAGCTATCCCAATAGCTAGAAGTTAATTAAGGCGGGCAGTAACCACCCACCAAATGCTGGCGTTCTGTTAAACCAAAATAGGGGCATCTACCACCCCATTTGCATAGAACGCCGCTGAAATTTGATGGGGTGCTCCTGATTATTAACTAGCCCCGGACCTGCCCTTTAAATGAAACCCCAGTGCCGCGGATGTTACCACCGCGACCAAACCGCCTACATGGCTAAGGGAGAAAACGCCCACCGGGCTGTGCAAAACCTGGCCCCCAGACTAATAAATATCTAAACACTGCCTTCCCGCATACCTGAACTATCAGGAGGGAGAGTGGTTGAAGGTCCTGCGGGCAAAGGGAATTTGCTAGAAGTTGCAGAGGGCTTATCAAACCTCCCCTAAGGCACCACCCCTCTGCTGCCATTGGACCTCCTTACCCATAATAACAAAATAACTAATTAACCCAATATGGTGTAGCATTCCCCAACCCAGGGTTTAACTGCCTTCGGGCCAAATGCTTTAACCCTCAGTTATCCTTGTATGTGGTTTTATGTATGTTAATTTGGTCAAAGTAGCACCATGGACCTGATCCAGACCTACGCATGAGAGCGGAGCGTATTACCGCTTCAGCATAAAAACTTTCACTCCCATGACACTCCCCTTACCTTTACCTCCGTACGCCGGCTGAAACATACTTTAACTTTTTCCTGCGTCAGTACGAATTTTCGTATCGATGCGCTGATCGTGCCTGGCTAAGCACGTCCATACTGTACAATTTAAATGGCTCCCCCTGCCTACATTCCCTAACTCCAGCGTCCGTACTAACTTCGTAATATAAACACGCCCCGTCGTCTGAAAATACGCAAAGAATACGGACGCCTGAATCGCCGCTACGAAAAGGAATTTGGTACGACCGGACGTTGTCACTCTGCATGCACATGCGCAGTGCGTTTTTTCTGCCGATTTTACGCTTACGACCAGCGTAAGATCGCTTGCCAGTGTAGTTCTGGATCAGTCCCCATGAGTTTAATCTTTCATGAATTTGGACCAGTGCAATTCCTTGTTTCCTTCCTATATTATATCATATATTATATGTCAATAATCTGTTGCGAGAAGCAATGTTTTATAATAAAATAAGGAATATATTCTATGGCAATTACTTATGTATGAAGCTGTACGTCTGGTTCATATATTAAATAATTCAGAGGTAATGGACAACTGTGTTCTCTCATATCCTCTCTACATGCCAGGTCTTGTAAGATCAATTTATTTTCATTCTATCCAGCAATAGACAATGAAAAATAACACATGTACAGTAGCTAAGTTCATGCAGTATTTATTTAAATGCAACATTATTGCACATGCTGTTTGCCCCACCATGAAAACTCTCTATTTTGGACAAAGAATTATATTTACAATATCATATTGTAAATAGCAACAAAAAGAGGCATAGAATAAATAGTAGAAATTAATATACTTAAAGTAGAATATTAAAAAAAATATTTGACTTGTAGGATAGTCAATAGAGAGAGAGAGAGAGAGAGAGAGAGAGAAGATACTAAAGACTCTTCTTCACTTGTTGAATGTCACAACCCACCATCCCATAATGACAATGGGGGCAGCTGGACTTGGGGGACCCCTTTGAGTGTTGTTGCAGCTTAATCTTTGGGAACTGTTAGCCTAGGTATTTCTTCCTATGCTCAGATGAAAAATATGCAGGTGGGATAGCTCGAGGCATATTGAAATGTACCTTGACAGCCCAAGGTTTCATTAATAGGTGTAATTAGTAAATAGGACAAGCCGGACCTGAGTGTTTCAGATGGATTGCAGAAGCTTTTTCACCCTGCACATGCTCAGAGCTTTATGAATCCATGCTCAGAATGCATTCTGACCATCTTGACGTAATGGCAATGGCTCTGATCCAGATCTAAGTGTGCCCCAGCTGGTGTGATGTCTCTCTGTGTAATTTGCTACTGTGCATGCTTCAGAATGGAAGAGCACGCATTCGCAGATCATAGCGCAACCCTGGAGGCCGGGGCTATGAGGGGCATGTGGAGGGATTGAATGGGTGGAGGGACGTAGCCAATGTACAGTAAGGGCGTGGCCGTGGCAAGTGCACCCGATCCAGATCAGATCACAGATGTCACAAGGGTGACTTTACATTGGAAAATATGCACCTACTGCGGGTCATCTCTAAGTCAGGAGGGGCCCTCATTCAGAAGCCAATATTGTGCCCCTGAGCTTGAGTGTTGTTCAGAATATATATATAATATATTATATATAAATATAATATAAAATATATTAAACAGGACTGGAATCACTGCTACTGTATTGTGTGTAATTTAATTTTTCCATTATCTTACAGTATAAACACTACAATTGAAGCCTCCGTACTATTGGTAACAATTTATAATCTCCCCAAATACATTATACAACCCTACATTTGCAGAACGCATTTAGAGACGTAGCAGCAGAGAGCTTGCTGCATTATGCCAGTGCGATCCAGATGTCCCGTTTTCTTGTCCCGTTTTCTTACACATGTGGATTGAACGTATCAATCCGTCCATTAGGGCTCTCCTCAGATCTGGATCAGGGCCGATGACTCTTCCAATAGCGGGCCTGAATTATTTAGAAAGCGGACCCTCCTGGTCAGTTTCCATTAGAGGCACTCCCTCCCTGTCTACCCTCTAATTCAGATCTCCGGACTTTCATATATCCAAGTGCTTGACCCAGAAAATGCCCCTGGATGAAGTCCATCAGAGTGGACTGGTAACAGTGGGACTGGTAACAATGCAAATCTTTGCTCTGCTTCCAAATGCACAGAATTATAACGGAAGCTGGAAAGGTAAACTATTTCTATATCTGAAACAATGACCTCAATTGCAAATAGTTTGCATGTCCCTACTTCTAAGCAAATAATATAACAAAATAACCACAACTGCAATTCAGCACTAGTATCACTGGTCAATTAGATCATGGAAACTGTATTTGCCCTGAATGATCTTTTAGGGCACAGTTTCCTTCTGTACCTCACCCTTATAGAACCCCTGTTATTTTTCCCTATGCTATGCAATATTTAGCCTCCAATGTCCAAAGCTTCACTTATATGTCATTATGGAAGCTGTTCAGTTCTGAGGCTTTGAATGCAGTTTAAATGCCATTTATCAATTAGAAACAAATTTAGCTAAGTACAGTATAATTGCATATATTTAGATAGATCATGCAAATGAGTTTAATATAATGGTATTAATCCATTCTTTGAACCTAGCGGCAGCATTGATCTGAGAATCCATTAAATCTGTTAGGATTTCAGTTTTTAATAATAGTTTTATCTGAATAAATTATATATAGAGAAAAAAAAACTTGAAATGAGTACATTACAAGAATAAATTGCTCAATTAAAAGACGTATATAACTATTTAATGTTAATTTATATTACTTTATACCTTTTATAATTTAATTGTATTTTTATAACGCATATTGCGAGTAAAATAATAAAAAAAATGTAAAAACAAAAAGAAAAATACTTTGCATGTAACAGAAGAGTTTTTATTGTGGCTTAAAAAATCTTTCCATTCAACTAGCACCACACACACACAGGCCCGTATTCATAGAACTGTTTTTGTGGGAAGTTCTGTGTGTATTTTTACAATCTGATGAACTGCAGAATGACATGTTAGGAGCACATTGGGGTCTATTAAAACAAATATCAAAATTCAACGTCTAGTAGAATTGTATTTTACTAGACACTGACGTGATAATTGTATGGAAAAGTCAAGTGGAGAAGAACAAGGTTTTTTTTCACTTGTTGAATCTCACAAACCCCTTGTCCTCATGTAAAAAACAGAGCCCACGCTCGATAAGAGAGCTGAAATAGGTGTTTTCATCATAGTTTTGCTCTCTCTTTCTCTCTCTCTCTCTCTCTCTCTCTCTCCCTCTATGGATCTTTTGGTTGATAGTCTATATTGGGCATCTTGTTCTGGTAAATCCTTTACTTAAAACATTCACGTGCTATTTTCATCATCAGTTTCCAAAAGGTGATTTCCGAATATGGGGGTAGATCCAGACCTACGTTTCCTTTCCGTTTAAACGCGTTCGTAATTACTATGCACTCCCCTAGGCATTCCATTCGGTCATACGTACTTTTCCGTTTTACACATTCCAAACCCTACCTTCACTTTTCCATGCGTAACTCCTGTCGGCCTTAACGGATAAACGTACTTACACAGCTAAGCACGCCCATACTGTACGCTTTAAATGCTTCACACTGCCCCCGAAGCATAATTACGGTTGATGTATGGCTGGCACGTCCCTTCGTCCATAGTTACGATGCTGTTACGATGAAGGCCATTACGCTCTGAGTTACGTGGCGTAACATCTGCCACGTACATGCGCAGTAATTACTAATAGGCGCTTTTATGCACACGGCAAGCGTAAAAACACGGGCGGCCATAGTTCTGGATCTGCTCCATGGTCACTTTGCGACTGCTGCAAATTTAGTATGAATGAATCCAGCGCCACGACAAGACATGAATCCAGTATCTGTGAAAGGTAAGATTTTCCTTTAACTTCAAGCCTCTTACTAATCCTCACCCTATACTCCCTTCTATTACCCTAACCTTAACCCTCTACCTCCCACAGCCTAACCCTATCCTCCATCACCTGCAGTCTAACCCTAACCTTAACCCTATATCTCCCACAGCCTAACCCTAACCCTCCATCTTCGAAGTCTTACCCTAATCCTTCATCTTCTGGAGCCTAACCCTAACCTTAACCTTTCATCTTCCGGAATCTAACCCGAACACTAACCCTTCATTTCCACAGCCTAACCCTAACCTTAACCCTTTATCTCCCACAGCCTAATCCTAACCCTCCAGCTTCCAAAGCCTAACCCTAACCCTAACCCTTCATCTTCGGAGCCTAACCCTTACCTTAAACTTTTATCTTCCGGAGTCTAACTTGAACACTAACCCTTCATCTTCCACAACTTAACCCTAACCTTAACCCTTTATCTCCCACAGCCTAATCCTAACCCTCCATCTTCCAAAGCCTAGCCCTAACCGATCATCTTCCGGAACCTAACCCTAACCTTAAACAAAGAAATAACAATATGAGACTACAGCGCCACTGAAAATAAAGAATAAAAAATAAAAAGTGCTAACTCCTTGAAACCAATAATATAACAATTTTATTAAATGAAAAATACATAAAAACATGTTAGTAATTCTGCAATACCACATCAGTAATAACACTAAATACCCTGGCCACAGGTAAAGTGATGAATATAATCTAAAACCAGTGAGTTACCGATGGATACACAAAGTTCAGTGATCATCCAGGTATAATAAGGTGTAATTCCTGAAGAAACCACAATTGTAGATCACTGAACCTGGATGACAATTGTGGTTTCTTCAGGAATTACACCTTATAATACCTGGATGATCACTGAACTTTGTGTATTCATCGGTAACTCCCTGATTTTAGATTATAGTCATCACTTTACCTGTGGCCAGGGTATTTAGTGTTATAATTGGTATGGTATTGCAGAATTACTAACGTGTTTTTATGTATTTTTCATTTAATTCTATCTAAGACTGTTATTTTCCATATTTTAGGCGCCTGAGTTTTTTTTTTTGGTAACCCTAACCTTAATCCTTCATCTTCTGGAGCCTCTTCCCGCATGTCGCTGCATCCAATCCCCATTCACGATTGGGAATGGGTGCTTTAGAGAAAAGAGTAATAAGTACTCGTTCCCATTGAAAATATTCAAAATAGAAATATATTTGAAAAATGATACAGTCACCATTCAGCTGGCCGCTGTTTCATATTAAAATTATGACCACTTGGACCAACAATCGCATCCCAAATCTTTTGTTTTCAGTGTTGCTTTATATTGGGGGAATACAGGCTATACAAGTTCATACAAAGTATGAGTACTGTACAACATTCAGTGTTTTGAAGGTGACCCTGTACTAGCAATTTGCGATATCATAACAGATATGTTTTTCTTATTTTCCATGTTGTTAATCAATAAGTTATGATTTTTGTATTATCACACATTGAGTTATGACTACATTTGTTATTAGCAATGAAGACAACACAATAATATACATACAGCGATATGACTCCATTTATGGTTTGTTCTCGATGACAAAATGCCATTTGTATGTGATGTGATTTCAAGAGAGACATTTCATTTATATGTAGAAGAATCATTAACCTGGAATTGTTGAAGCCTTATCTTTTTACAGTCAAGGCTATAATTCAAACATGTGGTATAATAAAGACACGATCAACCAAACAGAGAGATAAAAATATGATTGCGCTTGATATTTGCCGAATATAATGAGAACTTGTATATTTTAAGACAGCATATGTGAGGATGATTTAACAATGTGATGGATCTAATTAAAGGGCATACATGTTACAATAGCTTAGGCAAGTCATTAAGACAAATGAACGACATGCCATTGTTTTATGATGTTTACAAGATTCATAGAGATGTGTGAAAGGGAAATCTAACGGGAGAACATCATAAAAAATGAAATGACTGGGAGGAAATGTCAACAAAGTGTTTTAGAATAATAAGTCATTTATATTATAGAACATATTCCATCCAGTTTATGTTGAAAACCAAAGAGATAGATAGATAGATAGATAGATAGATAGATAGATAGATAGATAGATAGATAGATAGATGGATGGATGGATGGATGGATGGATGGATGGATGGATGGATGGATGGATAGATAGATAGATAGATAGACAGACATAAGATAGATATGAGATAGATGGATAGATAATAGAAAGATATCTGTTACTATGTTGCCTATTTTAACATGTAGCAAACACCAGGTGATGTTACTGGACCCGATTCAGAAGTCCATATGACAGCGGGCCGTATTCAGAGATCCGTATTTTCTCCGTTTTCCGTGCGTATTTTTAGGTACGTTTAAACTGCGCATGTGTAGTAACTTTTTATACGCTGTTCACGTAGACTATACGCGTGGACTTGCGAATCGCATGTGGGTAAATATGCACGGAACTCCCACGGAAAAATACGCACGGAGGAATTTACATAGAGATGGGCGATTCTGAATACACAATTACCTATTACGATTGTATTGCACGTGCACAGGTATGGTGGTTATGCATTGAAACGCACTATGAACATTCCTTAATTACACAAAGTAACCCATTCAGATGTCAGGGTGTAACGACCTGCCATGTATACAGTGAATACATATAGTGGGTGGAGGGAGGTATTTAAGTCAGACAGTGACAGCTTAGCTAATGCCCTAACATATGACCCACCATTACAATGGAATCCCTTACACCCTGTGGCATTTAAATTTAAGGTACACACTTAGCATACATTAGACTTACAAGCTCGGTGTGTGCTTAGGATTCCCGTGAGCGCTCTTGGCATGGGTGAATTGGGTGTGGGCCGAAAAGCCCATTTTCAACACCACATTCCGGAAGATGGATCTAGTAATAAACTTCCTTCCCTGTCGCAGATAGCTAATTTTTACCCCAACCCTCCCCTTCCATTACCCAAACCCTCTCTTCCCCACAACTTAAACCTAAATCTCCCTTCCCAGCAGCCTCACCCTAAGACTCCTTTCCCCACAGTCTAACCCTAAGTCTCCCTCCCCGCAGCCTAACCATAAGACTCCCTTCTCCGCAGCCTAACCCTAAGTCTCCCCTTCTCCCATCCATCCCCTCCCCTCCCCATAGCTTAACCCTAAAACTAATCCTCCTACACTACCTCCCCTCCACTGCACTAACCTGTAACTTCGGAATCTTCAGAATCTGCGGCTCTATCGCAATAGAGCCGCTTTCTAAAATACACCCAGCCGAGAATTAGTAGTCTGCTGTCGGTAAATTGAAAATGGCTTTTTGCAGCGGAAAATGGAACCTTGGTGTTATTAGCCCCTTTTTATCATGTGCTGGGTATGTAGATTAGGCTGCATGGGAAGCAAAATACAGAATACACCAGGGGACTAATCAAAAGTTTGAGAACAACAGCAAAAACAGGCGCAAATGTCACCTGGAAAAAACATGTTACAATGTGAGCAGAGTGTAAATGAATTAACATCTTTGGCAGGCAGAGAAAATACTTTGGTTTTGCACGTAAAACTCAAATACTGCCAAATTTTATGTTTAATCTGTAATTTACAGTTGAGCTAAGAAACTTCACCTCATGAATACAACCACCAGGCATAGCCCTTAGAGTGAGATTTACTAAACTGCAGAAAAGGAAAAGTGGAGATGTTGGCCTTAGTAACCAATCAGATTCTAGCTCTCACTTTCCAGTTACATGCTAGAGAATGTCAGCTATAATCTGATTGGACAACATCTCATATTTCTGTGTAATATCAGCTGTAAATGTTCAGCTTAGTGATATGAATATTTCAGTGGCCTACCTTGCCGGTACATTAAAGATATTATACAATTTGGTATTAGAAAAGTTTTGTAAAATATTTTATTTCACTTTTCAGTGAACTTTTCAAAGTTCTTTTCTCAGCTTGATTCCATTATACATATTGTACGTCCATAGCTGGCAGTAAGAAGCAGCTACTTAGAGATGCATAACGTCTACACTGGGAATTGTCAACTCAGCTAAACAGAACAGAGAGACAGAGGTCATTGTCCACCAAGGACTAATAATCTGCATAGGATGAATATAAGGAATTAGCAAGTGCTTCTGGAAGGTTTAGAAAGTATTACGGAGGTTTAGAAAGTAAGACACTTCACACCATAAATTTTAATGAGTAGATGTTCCAGTGGTAGGAAGAATTTAATGGATTTATTGGACATACCATTTCCCATTGTAGAAGTTTCTGCCCTTTATATTACAAATGATCTAACTCTAGCTTTGAAGGGATGAGCGGGCCATTGACATGCTTCAGTGTATAGCATCGTAATTAAACAAAGACCAGGAGGGAGGAAAGACAGCATTGGAATGTTAGAAATTGGCAACAATCAGGAAGAATAACAGATACTTGGGTAGTCGATTTGCACGGATTTCTGAAGCAGACATTTGTTTTCTCTAGTATTTTTCCGAATCCAACCTTTATAATAGCTTAATAACAATTTTAAAAATAAACAAATTTCTTAGGGCCCAAATAAATGTTTCAATTTCACATTATAGCTGAGTCTAAAATAGTGTCTAAAAACAAACAGCAGCTACACTAAAGAGGCCAATCCAAAGAAATGTATATATAAACAAGTGCAGCATTAATAATATAAACTAAATATAAAGCCAGTATTCATAGAACAAAAAATTCATAATTTATTAAAACAAATTCTCATTAAAAGCAGCAACCTACATATTCGGATATACTCTGCAATAGCAATAATGAAGGAGTCATGTGACATTTTGCATGTTTCACATTGCAAAATAGGGATAGCCAAAAGTTGCTTTTTGGCTGTCCCTATTTTGAATGTGATACATCGCAGAATGTTTTCTTATGAGTGGGAGAGAACATAATTCCCATACTCACCTCTTCATTTTTGGAAGAGCCGCCGCCAGACCACTGGAGAGGTGAGTAACCCCGGGAACTTAGAGTTAGGCTGGGGGGGGATTTAGGGTTAGGCTGCTAGGAAGGGGGGGACTTAGGGTTAGGCTGTGGGGGGGGTGACTTAGGGTTAGGCTGCGGAGGGGGGAGACTTAGGGTTAGGCTGAGAGGGAGAGACTTAGGGTGAGGCTGAGAGGGGGAAACTTAGGGTTAGGCTGCGGGTGTTGACTTAGGGTTTAGGTTAGGGAGTGGGGTTGCTTACCGTTCGGAGAACCGTGTTCGATGCTCCAGGGATCAATTGCGATGCATCATCAAGACATAAGCAATCGATATCCCAGCCAGTTCGGAACTGGCTGGGAGCGATTGGCCCTTTTGAAAATAGGGCTACGGGGACCCACACTCTTGGTAAACTAACCAATCAACATTGCAGCCTATGTATAAATATTTACTAGGTAATAAGCATAATGGTGGAAGGAATCTTGTAACTATGAAAGTGCTGTCTTGGAATTATGGGAAAGTCTGGCATTTACCCTTATGAGCCACACAGTACCTATGAAATACAATTCAAGTCTTGCAATCGTAATCCAGCACACACTAACTTCCACTGCATTAGCTTGTGAGTTCATCAAGAAGTCTGTTCTCTTTTGTCATCTGTATTGCATTTCCCGTTAAAGAGTCTATGCTTATGCTATAATTAAGTGGTGTTGCGACAAATCAATCACTATTCCACTCAATGGACTGCAGCACACTTCACTGTTTGAGAACATTGACAGTCCCAGACAACAGGGGGAAAGGAAACAGTGAACGTGGAAGGCTGTTGGCTGAACAATGGTCTGTTTAATTAAATTGTACATCTCAGTTTAATGTTTAAATCTCCCTTTTCTTTCCACAGGACATTAAGATGTGTGCAGAATGTGTTTGCAGGCTGTGTAGATCCAGCCTCTGCACTGCAGACCAGGAGATAGAGCCAAGATCCTGTCAGCCTGTGTTGAATTAACAAAAAAAAAAGGCTGACTGAGAGATTTCACTTATATTCTGCAAGGTGACTGTTACATGCATTGATTGGAGATTCAGCATCAATACAAAGCTTACAAATTTCTATAGACACAAGAAAACCTGACTTGACATCAAGTACATATCTTAACAAGCCTGTCTGATTTTTACTGTTATTGTGGCTGCCGATCTGTGGTAAATGTAGCTTTTTATGTAGTACAATGCTGCTTGGGTCTTTTTAAGCTTTGTTAACAATTGTGCTTTCATGGTGGTTAGAAAAGGAGATGATAATATGCCGGGGGCAGAGGTAGATAGACAGCAAGGGGGCGGGGCAGAAGTATGGATGGGGGTTGGACTCAAACAATGCCCTCTGTTAGGTGTGTAGTAATTGTAGTAGACTATAGACTAGTAGACTCATAGGGCCAGATCCTGAGCTACGTTTCCATTACGTTACAACGCGTAGCGTATTTACGCTATTGTAATTACTATGCACTTCCCTAGGCACTACCCTTGCTCGTACGTACTTTGGCCGTTTTACGCTTTCCAAACCCAACCTTAACTTTTCAAAGCGTAACTACTGACGTACGTAAAGGCTTCACATACATAAGTGCCTAAACACGCCCATACTGTACGATTTAAATGACTAACCCCGCCTCCGAAAAGTAATTACGGTCGTATGGCTGTCACGCCCTTTTGTTCGTAGTTAAGCTGCTGATAGTAGGCTGGTACGTATGTTCAGAGTTAAGTGACGTAACATCTGCCGCGCACATGCGCAGTGCATAGAGAACACAGTTTTTAGTTCCGCTATTCTAACGTTGCAACGGTGACATGTACTATTTTCGGCAGCTTAGCCCTAACCCTAATGGGCAGCCTATTCCTAATCCTAACCCTGAACTGGATCCAAACCTCTATACATTAGGCTACTTAAACAAGCCTCTCACGTAAGGACAGCTAACTGTACCATCTGCCCATGTACGCACCAGATGTTACATTGTGGGTCTCTTAGTGTAGGAACAGAATTCCATATACTAGGAGATCTGGATTACAGGGAGGGCCATCCCCTCTGCTCGACAATACTCCGCAACTTGGGTGAAGGGACCATTTAAATTTGACATTATGGGCTTTACATTATGAGAGATTTAAGGTTGCCAGGGCCGTATATTCCATTGGGCATAATGAGCAGGTGCCCAGAGCCCCACACGTCTAGGGGCCCCTGAGTACTGCTGTTAGGCCAAGGCTGGGGACGGCACTGGGTAGCGCAGGGACCCTAGAGCTTCCTGTTCAGCCATTCAGCAGTCATGTCCCTGACAGATGATTGGCTAAGTAGTACAGCAGCACTTTGTGAGAGGGCAGCCAAAATATGCTGAAAGTAAATACACCTAGATTCACTGCCAGCTAATCACATGTCACAGCTGTGAGCCAATCACTGCTCAGGGCAGCTACTTTGAATTGTTTGTTGTGCCGGTTGCAGCAATTTGTTATTTTTTATTATTGTTGTTGCATTCCCCAGGAGCCATGTCTACTGAAGAGGAAGACTCCATACAGGCAAGTGGTGAATGGCGTATTATATGGAGTGAGAGGTGTGAATGGCGTGTGAGCCAGAGGGAGAGGTGTGAATAGAATGTTAGCTGGAGGGAGAGGTATGAATGGAGTGTAAAATGGAGGGAGATATATTGGTGAAGTGGACCGTATTCACACCTAAGAAGCTCCGGCTTCTCAGATGCGTAATTTGGCAAATGTAACTACTGCGCATGTACAGTAATACATTTACGCAATCCTCGTACCAGTTAGGTACATAGTTTAGTTAGAAAGAGGCTACTTCCGCCTCGGGGAGTGTTTAGTCAAAAGTGTGAGTTGGAGGGGTTTAGATTAGCTGGGGAGGGCGGGGGAGGGAGAGACGTTGGCCCGGATCCAGAACTACGTCCGTCTTCCATAGACGGACGTAATTCACTGAACAATAACTACTGTGCATGCGTAGTAGCTATTGTACGTAATCTGCGTTTCGTTTCGATGCGTAGATTGCGTATATGCGGTCTAAAAGACGATACGCAGATTACGTACAATAGCTACTACGCATG
>WWET01000125.1:173768-187047 GCA_011038615.1 Limnodynastes dumerilii | reverse complement strand
TATTCTATATCATCCATACCTTTTTGCACTGACAATGATTGATGAGTTCTATGTGGAATAACTCTGGTATTAGCCTAATTATTCAGGTTGCAACCCTTATAATATAGATTTTTATATATTGTAAACTATATATTAGCTGATAGTTTTTATTGTATTATATATTTTTTGGTGTTTGTTATTCATGATATTAATAATAATATGTGTTGGGTACTCTCATAGCGCTTCCAATTTCTTCACTTTTATTTCTATATATAAATACTTTGGCAACCTTGGAAAGCAGTCCAGATCAGAGCAACCAAGGAAGAAGATGTGAAACAACACAGAGTAGATCTGCCAGTGAGAGACGGCATGTCGGGTCAAGAAAAAGACGCCAAGAATCAAGGAGAGACTCTACTACTGTCAAGTGGATCCAATGGTGCCCCATCCATTAAGGACTGGTAGCATCCAGGCACAATTGGGAGGGCTGGACAGGTAGGGGCATGTTTATTGCTATAAATGAGTTGGTAGGGACCTCTATGCATGGCAATTGCCCACGGCCCTAAAGTCTGCTCTTTGGCAACATAAGTGCTGTAAAGTCCACCCTTGAGAGGGAAGCAATGTGGGAGTTTACCTCCTTTTTACATGTGGACTATCAGACTCTGTACATACAGAACGTGTACATTGGTCTGAATCTTGCCCCTAACCCTAAATTTGGCATTCAGTATAGGTAGCATTTTGAAATTGGAACTTTCTGCATTGTACTCGTGCTGTAATAACATTTTTATGTCGGCAGTATTGTAAGGGTGAGTGCAGAACCTACAAGTACATCCCGTATAAAGACATAGAAAACTGCGTGGACAATGTAGTGGGAAATCTGTAGCAAATAGGAGGAAAGGAAAGAAAGTAAAGAAACGTCAGAAAGATAAAGAAAGCAACCACTAACTCACATATATACCTTACAACCTGAAGGGGCCGCCCATCTCCCGCAAGAGACATTATACAATAGAACAGTCACAAGGGATATAGAGCAAACTCTATCCTTCTATCATCCATAATACTTCGTCATCTGTCTGTGAGGATACCAAGATGAGTTTTCAAAAATTTGATAGATAGGGCACTGAGTAGAGGAACCTAACTAGGTCCAAAGGAGAAGGAGGCCCATAGCAGTTTCACCCCTGCTCCCCTGGTAGTTATGCTACTGGTGGTACTGTATGTAAACTATGTATGTGACTTTGGTAAATACTGTCACCCCCTGAAAATCTATAGATGGTAAGTCAGCATCGTCATCAGTAATAGTTACTCCTGGAGTCAGATTTGTGCAGTGGTGCAAGCAAGTGGACCAGGTGGGTAAATCGTACCCTTAAAAAATGATTTGAAGATATCCACCTGACCACCTGACCCGTCCAGCGGCTGGAGAAAAGCCAGTAATTCTAGGGCAAGGATTTCTTACCCTACTTACGCCCCTGATACTATCATATCTCCAGCTCTATTTCTTCTAACTAAATTTCGGAGACAAGTTACACTTACACATCACAATTAGAACCAGACAAAGTCAGTATATGTGCTACGTTCTTGATCATATTTATATCCTTTTAGAGATATTGTTGATATTGCAATTGATAGACGCACACAAAACTTTAGAAAGAGTGCACATAATTCACACTTTGGTGGCAACTTTCTTTTTTCCAAAGCACTAACTGTGTTGTTGCATTAGCTATATATCAAATTGAAACAAGATAAAACTAACCTTTTGTCTGTCTTCAAGTATAAGATATAGCGTCATTAAACTTTGCCTGTGGGCTGTATAAAAAGCATCCAACCTCAGTTGTAATTAAAGTCATGGTCTGAACATGAACATTTGGTAGTAAATGAATAGTTGGTAGTTCTTTAAAGTATCCCTTGAAGGCTGCGTTGTGTTGATGCTGACCTATACCAATGCCGGAAGCTTGTAATTATATAACTGCGTATTGGTGTATAACTCATTGCAATCAGATTCACTCATTTCTAACAATGGATGTTTGCTTTTTGTTGTTTAAATTGAACTTTCATTTGTAACAAAGGGGTCTATTTACTTACTATTTACTTACAGAAACTATGTTCGTTTCTCCTCACAGCGAGCATGGCAGCTGCGTTCATACAATTTACTGATACTTACCCCTCCTGCAAGGTTCCGTGATGATCTGCGAGTATGTATGAAGCCCAACGCATGCACAGATACTGCGATACTTTGAAAATTTCAAGTCCCGGTATGAAAAACACTGCGCACGCGTTTCGTGTTCCTATTGGGACTTGGAAATCTGCAGAGTTGGATGCATATCCCAGACAGGTAAGTTTTGCTTTTTTTCTTTCTTTCAGTCATATTCTTATTTATGCAAATCGTTTTACAAAGGCCGTTTGTTGCGTGTTGTTGGTGCTTGAGCATAACTAAAATTATCATTAGTACTCATAACAGGTGCGAATGAATATGCTTATAACTGTCACAGTTGTGTTATTTTCATTAAATTATTGTCAGCAAAGCGTGTAAACACTCCCATCCCCCCTTTGGTTGCAAGGTGCCTACATTAGATACTACTGAGAATCTCACCCATTGGTGTGCATTGGTTTTCATGCTACACGTATTGAGAATAATCACAGTTAGGTTAGATGCTCCGGTGTATAAATGATCCTACTGTGAAATGGCCCAATTAAATGACAGAATAAATTACTATGAAAAGTTTCCTATTGGCTAGATGCAAATACGCTAGAAGGTTAGTCAGCCTATTTAATTGGTTCAGTATATCTATCCCTAGGCTTTACAATTCGAGAGGTAACAGCCTAGGGTGCCATATCTTAAGGGAAATACCCAGAGACAAATTATATACAGGGCACTAAGCGCCAGCAAAATTGCTCGCCTATGTAGTTTAGGACCTGGTCCTATGACATGTGACATGTGCATGTATTTATCTCTCTCCTCTAATTCTTCTGTGTGTAGAATTTGCCTCTATATTGTTCTTACATGTGTGTCTGGTCCCTTTTTCCTATCTATGTGTTTTTTCCCCTCTCTCCAATTTTGTACTAATGTCTTCCCATCTGTATCATCAGGTCTGTCCCCTGCAATTCTTTATATAGGTGCACATAATGGGGAGCTTGTTCTTTTACATATGTCCCCCATACACTCTACATATCATTTGTATCTCCCCATACTTCCCTATTTTCCCTATCCCCAATTTTCCCGGTGCCCCACACCTACTTCCTCACTCGTTTCTCCCTTCCCCTCTTCACATCTTTGATTCCTCTTTTTTACATGCTATGCCAGATTTTATTATGGACAGAGACATAAGTATGCCCAATGCCATATAATGGAATCTAACCATAGCATGTAAGTACCATTTTCTTCACCAAGAATATACCAATGGAGTTTTACAGTACATTTTATACTTTAATTCCACACAACCCATTAATAAAAGTGTAATGTACACTTGCATACAGTATTCCAATTTCTCACATTTAGTTTCCACCATGCACAGTTTCTGTACTGTATGTACAAATGTAAACAGTTAATATAATTATGTCATTTTATTATGACAAAATGTGTTAAACTGAAGTATAATATTAAATATTTCTAAAGCTGAAAATATGTATAACAGCTAAAACTTTACCTCAAATTTTAGTCAGTTCTACTTACATGTAAAAATTTACTTGCATATACTGTGCAATAACATTTGCAAGGTCGGCCATTTTGTTGAGGTAAAAAAGTATATACGGTAGTTTAGATAAAGTAAACATGGAGAGTGAATCTCTCCAAATACAAATGGCGTTCTATGTCTAAATGCAGTGGTCGAAGTGGAAATTTGAAAGTGGCGGTTGGACATTTTGAAGTGAGATTATGTAAACGTAGAACATAATAGAAGTAAATGGAAATTTACAGCTTTTCAATTAAATCAGTGGGAGAAGTGACGGTATTGTATACCACCATACTTACTTTGAGCTCTGTCTAAATGACTAGTGTCATTGTTTATTATTATTACAGAAAAATGTGCTTTCACTGCCATGGGCTGATTAATATTGTGTGACGTTAATATGTTATAAAGATGATGACATTAGTGTTTTCAGATATTGTATCTCACAACACCTCCTGGCTGTGTACATAAAAATATACCATTTACAAGTCCATACATTGATTAGATGATAGATGCTTCAGTCTGCTGAACATCAATAAACATAAAATAGTGAGACTTCAGTGGCAGAATGCTCCTTAGCGGGCTATTTATTAAATGTCATTATTTGGTAAAGTTTCACAGATTTTGAAAGCAGAAATTCGAACACAGGAAACCCCGTTCCTGTCAGTGTTTGTAAATGAACTATAAAGAGATCAGAAATAATAATAATCTGTATATTTTTCTCACAATGACTATCCGCTACACTGTTGAAAACATCATTATTGAGAAAGGAGCATCAGATTGTGATGAAAATGTTTATTTTCTTTGTACTGATAGAAGTACCTGCAGGCACAGCAGTGCTATCTGCACTGTATAACCTCCATCAGTCATAATGTAGAGCGTTGTCACTTCTTATTAAGCAGGCAATGGGGACACAATGACTTGTAAATAGCCACATGGGTCACCTCATGTGCCCTACCGCATCCTGATAGCTTACTTGTCTAAACAGGAGTGCTGCATGTGTTTTAAAGTCAGGCTCATCACAAAGGCCATATCATTATCCAAAGCTAAGGGTTACATTTCAGCACTAGATTAAATATACAGATTTCTTTATTAAGCCTATGTGGCGTAACTGCATCGACTTGATCCTCGCATGGCATCTTTGTGCTGCAGGATTTAGTCTAATAAAGATGTTTAGGTGCAGTTGGCATTTCTCAAGTGCTACAATGACATCCTGAAAATCTGTGACATGTCCTTCTCTTCTCTTCTCTTCTTCTATTTTTTTTTTTTTTTTTTTTAATATTACTCCTTCCTTTGAGAGGTGACATTTGTATTGATAGAGTTTCAAAGCCTTTGTGATTTCTCAATAACAAAATATGAATGCAAAAGTCAAGGTCGTCTTCAAACCAGCATTTCTGAGCCCATCAAAAGTGCTTTAACACAATTGTCAGTATCGATCAGGAGAAGAAAAGTTTTATGATTGACACAGTCATACAGAAAACTGCTGATGTTATTTTTAGCCTATTTGAGTGAGGTACAATATGCTTTGTTATTGTACAGACTATGTACAGTACACATATCTATCACTTTATCTGGGTATACACTGAATTTTTACTAACAATGGACTGGATACAGACTTAAGTAAGTGCTTGAAATGAGTTACTCCTGGGCTAAACCATGTTGATTGCAGGGGAGTCATATTTCATCTGTTGCAAACAGTATTAGAGTTGAGAGGTGATGTTTCCTATCCCAAGTCTAAATAACAGTGTAAAAGTAAAGCTGGTCAGTATCTGTGTGCAGTAAGCAATTCAAAGATAATTCCCCGCATGCTAAGAAAAAAATTAACTTGACTTCCCCTGAAATCAACTTGGTTTATTCCAGGAGTAACTAATTTCAATCACTTTCTTGTCTGGATCCAGCCCAAAGTGCGGCATTGTGAGGCTGCGTTCCGTTGTGGATGTATGTGTACGTGCGCAGTGCCTCTTCAGAGCTGCCTTATGTACCTTACGTAATAGAAGGGGAGGGTTGGGGTAAGAATTAGCATAAGGGTTGGTGTAGGGGTAATAGGGATATGCGCCTACCTGTCTGCTCATCAAGACGGGCAAGTTTCTGTGCAACTCCATCCTTGGAAATGTGGTGTCGAATACGGCCCTTTCGAAAAAGCTACGACCAGCACGTTTACTTTATGCCTGCTTGCAAGCTACTACTGATCAATATCTATCAAACACACCTCACAGACTACCAGTGATAGTGATAATGATAACAAAACATGTAATGTCATCCATTAGAACCATATTGCTTTAAATCAGCAGGTTTAAAACTGTGTTCCTTGTGAAAGTCCCCCATGTCTACTGGTGTCAGTGGGCAATCAATGCTGGATTTGCGAGCCCTAAGGCAACAACCTGGTTAAAGAATCCCCTATGGCCAGACGCTGAGAATAATGGAAGATACACTAGGAAAAAAAACAGGTTTCTTTTATTTGATCTGGGAGCAGAATCAAGCATTGAGCACCTAGTAAGAAAGCAAGGCAGGCTTTGATGTCTGCCTTTATAAAGGTAATCACTCAGTTCAGGTCTAGGGCTATGATGAAAATTACTAAGACGGGATAAAATCACAATGCCACCTGTGATTTTATTCTGAAAATAAATTGAAGGGTAGAGCAATAGAACGCAAACGGCCTTTTTAGTGGATTCTGTAAAGCTCTGATGAGATTGAAACCAATGCAGAGAGTTTGAGCTACTTAGAATGGAAATATGTTGAGCTCCACAGGTGCTCATTTTAGAACAACGGTAAATGTCTTTTTGACAGGTAAATTGCCTTGGATGGATTTCCAGCTTTTATATCATTCTGTCTAATGGCATCATCTCTGATCTGAATATTTATTTAGAAAATCTGAACATTTCTAAAAAGGAGAAAAAAAAGCCGTAAAAAAAATGAAAGGTTGCAGGTTACTTCTTTAATAGTTAGTTGCAGGAAGCATGGATTATTGCTAATGGCAATGATTAATGTCTACTACATTCTGCTTAACTAAGCCACAGTGCTCTATAATGCAATCGTGGGTCCTTACCAACCAATCAGATTCCAGGTCTATTTTTCTAGTTTACTCTTGGAAAAGAAAGCAAATGTCTGGTTGCCGTGGGTTACAGAACAATTGTGCACCTAGTATCAGGCTCCATGGAGGAGTGTCAAATGGTATTGCTGTCTCTGTTTGACATTGCCTGTGGCAGACTGGTAATTTTGTGTAACATCTATTTTAGAGGACGGTGTGCCTTGACAGGCAGAAATAAATTTAAGAGGGCAATGAATGCAAGCAAATTTGGCATTTGGCTGCCGTTATTCTGCAGGGAGAGGAACAGAGTTTAGTGTTCAACAATATTTCTTTTTGTGTTCAGTGTTTTGGACTAGCACAAATGATCACAGACACACACACACGCAGACGCTCGCACACACGCACACACGCACGCACGCACGCACACGCACGCACGCACGCACACACACACACACACACATTAAAACAGTCAACAGAAAGGCAGAATGAGTAACTGTGAGCATATTATTGTCATATCCAGTAGTCAGGACATATTGGGGTAGATCCAGACCTAAGTTGGTTTTACGTTTGTTGGTGTAGCGTATTTAAACTATCGTAAGTACTATGCACTCTCCTCGCTCGTACATACTTTACTTGATTTACGTTTGTCAAACCCTACCTTTACTTTTCAAAGCGTAAATACTGACGTACGTAAGGCATTAACGGCCTAAATAAATACCTCCCTCTACTTACAAAGCGTAATTTTGGGTGTCGTATGGAAGACTCGCCCTCTCATTCGTATTTACGTACGATCAGAATTACGTAGCGTAACATCTGCAGCGCGCATGAGCAGTACATACAAATTGCCAATTTTATGCCAGCGGCTAGCGTAAATACGCTAGCGTACGTAGCTCCGGATCTGCCCCTTGGTGTACATAAGGCCAGGGGAGATTGGGAAAATGCAATTTTTATGTCACTGTGCAGTTGTATTATATAATTGCACAATACGGTTGTATATACATGTATTTGGGGATCCCTGGATGTGGATCCAGACTTATGTGCAGGTAACAGGAGACCTCTCCCCTTCCACGCAAATAAAATCTGCAATCAGACCCTGCTTAGCTAGTATAGAGAGCGCACTTAGAACTCACTGCTCTGTCTGCATTCACACTACATACACACCGCCTGTCCCACCCACTGCTGGAAACATTTCCGGTATGTAAGTTTGGATCACGGTCCAAACTAATGCGCGGTCACAAAATGCAAGTGTATTCCATTATTAGCGAATAAAAATTCCTCTTTTATGTAGGTCTGGGTCTGAGATACGTAGCTGATTTTAGACAATGATCCTGCTGACAGCGTAATCGCAGCCGTATCAGTGCCGAATAGTGCGAATAATAAAGATTTCTTTTGGAAACAAGCGCTATGGCAAATGGCTGTACTTCAGTTAGGTGTCCAACAGCGAGTTGTGCTCTTCCACGACAGGCAGCTGACTGGCTGTGGAAGGCTGCCGTTAGCTGAAGGGGAAGTTAGGGTTAGGCTGCGGGACAGGGTTAAGGTTTGACTTAGCTTAACCCTAAGTCTCCCTTCCTTGCAGCTTATCCTTAAGACTCCCTTCCTCGCAGCCTAACCCTAAGACTCCCCTCCATGAAGCCTGACCCTAAGACCCCCCTCCCTCAGCCTAACACTAAGACTCCCCTCCCCACAGCCTAACCCTAAGACTCCCTTCCCAGCAGCCTAACCCTAAGTCTCCGTTTCAACCACCCATCCCTCACCACAGCCTAACCCTAAGACTACTCTACATCACCTCCCTTGTACTAATCTGTTCAGTTGTCAGAGCAAAATGTGCCACAGAATGCTAAAATTACATCATTTGTCTCTTCATTGGTTTCTACAATATTAATAACCTAAATAACAATAATTTTCAGTAATTCCAGTTAATTTTTACTGTCTCACATGTCACAAGGGGCCAGTTCTAGACCTAGGTATGACAGGGGACTTAGCAAGTCATTTGCGAGAAAGGGAAGGTAGCAATCTGGACACATAAGTGACGGAGACGTGTACTCCCTGCTATGGCTGCGTAACTACGGAACCCCGCACGCACGTAAAAAGAATGCAGGGGTCTGGATCTGGATCTTAAGAAGGAAACTACGCATGGACATTGCCTTTCCCAGTCACCGCGCCCCCCTTCCCCGGCTAAACTAATCCCCCCTCCCACTTCTACCTAATCACTCCCCGAAGCGGCAGTACACCGCCTCTCTCTTACTAAACTATTCCATGTGGTCTGTGGTCCACGTGAATACGGCCTTTAATGTGGCCTTGGAAAATAAAAATCTGCAAGAGGCCACATGTGGGTGGTGATAAACTATAAATGAGGTTCAGTAACATGCTGCTCCCAATGTATTTATATACAGCGCTCAGCATTCATACATAGAGTGCCAAGCGCTGTTTTAGGCAATCAACCTGTGACAGATTGCTTACAGTGCAGGGAGAGCGGATGCCACGAGCCCCCCTCTATTTTTGGTCCTGTAGCAGCCGCACCCCCTGTAGTTATGTGTCAAAATATATAAATACTGAATAATTACAGAATAAAGAACCTTAATGTTGAGCTGTGCAAATCTACAATATGCACATACAACATCTTAGTGACCTCTAATTTATATAGACATCATTTTAGTGACCACTACCCATTACTGTCAATAACCTAGTTCTCTTAAAATAACAAAGGGGGCTGCTTAGTGGCATCAAGAGGCCACTAGCCTACCGGGATGCCCTATGGCAAAACTGCCCCTGTCCAAAGTCAATAGTGAGATCTGCAGTGCCTTTGCATTGTAAGTTAATATTATCAGGTACAATTCCATTGTTGATGTGTGTAACAGAAATTCTGCAGACTCTCCTGTGTATGCTTATAATATTAGCTAACTGAAGCCCCTCACTTACCAAAAGAGTACCTTTCCTGGCATTCTGAGGCTGCAGTTTTGCAGCGTTTTGCTCTTAATGCCCAGATCATTGACCCATTGGATCAGCCTCCCCTCTCCCTCCCGCTAGTGACAGAGCTCAGTCTCCTTTCCCCCTCTCTTAACTCTGCCCACTGAGACTTAAGTAAGTGCTTGACATTAGTTACTCCTGGGCTAAACCATGTTGATTGCAGGGGGAGCCATATTTCATCTGTTGCAAACAGTATTAGAGTTGAGAGGTGATGTTTCCTATCCCAAGTCTAAATAACAGTGTGATAGTAAAGCTGGTCAGTATATGTGTGCAGTAAGCAATTCAAAGATATATCCCTGCATGCAAAGAATACAATTAACTTGACTCACCTGCAATCAACATGGTTTAGCCCAGGAGTAACTAATTTCAAGCACTTACTTAAGTCTGGATCCAGCCCTGAGATATGAGAAATGGCAAAACCCAGTGAGATCCTAGGACAGTGACAATGATCCTGAGCTACGTACGTTAGCGTATGCTAGCCGATGACGTCAAATCGGTTATTTGTATTTATGGCACATGCGTGTGCCAGATGTTACGGCATATAACGCTGAACGTACGTATCATCAGTGTAAATACGAACGAAGGGGCGGGGGCATCAATACGACACCCGTAATTACGCTTTGTAGGTGGAGGTAGGCATTTAAATTGGACAGCATGGGCAGGGTTAGGTTGACACGTTTGTAAATCTATTACGTACGTCAGTACTTACGCTATGAAAAGTTAAGGTAGGGTTTGGGCAGCGTAAAACGGCCAAAGTACGTACGAGCGAAGGGAGTGCATAGAAATTACGCTAGTGTAAATACGCTACGCATTCTAACGTAACTATCACGTAGGTCTGGATTTACCCCAATGACGTTTTCATATTGATTACATTTGTGGGGGCCCGTTTAAAAAAAAATAAAAATTAAGCCTGCGCATCTCTAGTCGCTGTTGGAGTAATCAGATAATGCCGGAGAATCACTGATGTCGCGGCTGCATTGGAGGAATAGGTAATGTTGAAGATCAGCTTTTGTAGCAGTGAACCACATTGGGACAGGTAAGTGCTAATCAATATCACACTTGTATTTTTTCCCACTAATGGCATATAAGTTGAATGAACACCCATTCTATAACACTCCAACACCAGTAAGCCCCTTCCCCATATATTCAGTCACAAACTGAGCATCTACAATACATACGTCTATGAATTGCACACATAAGCAACAGCCACAAGTTATACCACATCAACCACAAGTTATGCCACATCAACCACAAGTTATACCACATCAACCACAAGTTATACCACATCAACCACAAGTTATACCACATCAACAGCAATTCGCTCAACTCTGAATTAGCCTCTGAATTTTTATGAATAACAAATGAAATATATTTAGCACATGAAAATGTTTACTACATGGGACATTTGCAATCTATTTTATATTCTATTATGCTATAAAATTTTTCTCATTTTAGTGCAAAAACAGATAAAGGCAATAAAATAGTTAAAAGTAAGACAACTTTATTTTGTTTTTTACATGGATATAAAAAAAATGTTGAAATTATACTGTCATTTTATTCAGATATAATTACATCCTAGCATGAATGTTACCTGCTGTGACCAGACTTACGGTTTTTCAAATAACATTTTAGGGCTTCTCATAACACTGACATCATTTTATTTAATTACTGGGTAATTAAACTGATGTATGCTTTGCAGCAAGACACATATTTACACTGCGCACAAATAAATGTATTTATGTCATGGTATTAAAGTTTGTAATATAATCTGCATGCATCATAAAAAGATTATAGCAACAGTAATAGGAAGTATTATGGGCAAATCTTGTCAGTGGAATAGACATTTCAGTATACCTGATATGTAGTACCCGTTTAGTATATGTGTACATAATTTAGGCAGTAAAAAAGGTGACATTTTCTGAAAAAAGTCGGATGGAGTTGGAAATGGATGGCAGCCATTGTGTTGACTGAATATTTAGAAAAGTCTGATGGAGTTGGAAATGGATGGCAGCCATTTTGTTGACTGAATAAAAACAAAAGTCTGACGGCGTTTGAATTGGATGGTAGCCATTTTGTTGACTGAATCTTTTGAAAAGTCTGATGGAGTTGGAATAGGATAGCAGCCATTTTATTGAATAAATCATGATTATATGTAAAACATATTTGCCAATAGTCACATTGGACCAGATCCACAGGTCCGTACGTATGCCCACTTATGCGCGCAAAGTTCGAAAGTGGGTAGTTTTGAAGGTAATTAAGAATAATTGGGGCAGTGCTTCCCCTCCGCACACTAAGGTGAACCAATGGCATCATCAAGCCCCGGTTTTTCTTACCAGTTCTGCAGGGAATGTGACTGCAGGAGATTTTCCTGGATACCAGGAGAAATGCCTGAATTTCATGAGTCTCCCAGATATTCCGGGAGATTCGGCAACCAGTTAATTTATTCTTTAATATTAACTTAAAAGTGCCCCTTTTTAGCCTTGTACCATGGGGCACACGCCTCACTAGATTTGGCTCTGGCTGTTGCCTTGTGTGCATCTACTTTACACAACAAATTTTTCAAAATTTCTCTGAATTAGCCCCAATATGCCCCAATCAGTCCCAATATCACAAAACTAGCCATAAAATACACTTAAGCAACTGAAGGTCAAAGCTATTTTTTTTTTTTACAATCGGCTCATACGAAGCTCTCCTGGTATTTCAGCTGCTGTTTTATCTCTACTTTCACGTATTTGCTTTGTAGCTTAAACTTAAAAAGCAAATTTCTATCGATTATCCCTGCGTCTACCTACCCGAAGCCAGCAATGAAGATTGATGCCAGGCCCTCCCTCGTCCTAACTCATGCATCATAAGGACATACAATGGAATGTTGACATTAGATTTTCCTCTGCAAAGTTTTGGCTCCCCATAAAATAATTCAAATCCATAAAAGCCTTTTAGACGACTGACATGATTGGAAGATTTATGAAGCAAAGTTACTGCTATACACTGTAATAGTAATAGAATAAGGGAAACTGCTTACACAGCAGAGAGGGAGATAAAAGTTACCCATTTCACGTCCAACATATTTTTTACTAAAACGAAGTGTCATGAGGGAGCCGTAATAAATAAATAAATAAAATCAGCAGAAAATACACTGGAGTTTGCAGTTCTTTTGTCACGCAGCTTTCTGTACAGCCCCATCATGCATTAACGCCGCTGCTAACATAACGTTGCTGACTGCTATGAAGCCTTTTTGATATTCTTAAGAGTTACCTGCAGTATTGTCTCCTAGTGTCTGGAGATTAGCCAGCATCCCATGACTGCTTGATCATTAGTTACATACTGTATTGTGACACAGGCTGAGACTCTGAGAAAATGCTTTTGGGTCTTGTCTGAACAAACCGAACAATAGGATTCACAAAATGATTTTACCTTTACGTTTATTATACAATAATATCACATTTTGTGAGTAGCACAAGGAAGAAGTAACTTATGAATTGCAGAAATGAGTTGCATACACCAGGGACAAAGTTTAAAGCCATTGGGCCTGATCCAGACCTATGCCGATGTGCTGTGCTTACTAAAGCACAGCGTATCGGCGTTCACTTTCCCCAACACTCCCCCTATGCGGGCGTATGGCCCCTTCCTTACGCCGGCTGAAGGC
>WWET01000125.1:137348-155089 GCA_011038615.1 Limnodynastes dumerilii | reverse complement strand
AGTTAGCTGCTCAGTGTCCACAGCCCTCGGTCCCTTACTGTATGCTAACATTGTAAAGGTATACACACCATTGGGAATTGTCATGTGGACAGAGTGTGGGGATTTCGGACTGTAGGATATACTGAGCATTGTTTCTCCTGTTGTCCTGTTTGGTCATTAGTGTGATCAATAAAACAGGCTAACAGAATACAGTGTGAAGATATCCTGATTACATACAAACAAAAAATTCTCTGTCACAAGACTATGGGCCTGATCCAGACCCCCGTGAGTGTTCCAAGGTCTGGATGTCCGTTTGGAGGAGGGGAGTGAGCTCCCATGTCATCCCCTCTCTCTCGTGTGGAGTTCTGGACAGTTATGTAACCAGAACCCTACCTAAACTTTGACCATGAGCGCATATTCATACCACCCACCACAGTACTTCACTTACATGCCTGGCTCTCTTGTGGGTATTAGGTTTGAAGTGCCATTCCCCCAATATGGATCTCCTAGCATATGGAACTGTGGAAAGCATATTGAACCCTAATAATGGGCTGGATCCAGACTTAAGAAGGATCTTGTAATTAAGAGAGGAAGGTTGCACCTGGTCAAAACCATGTTGATTTCAGGGGGAGTCAAGGTAATTGTATTCTTTGCATGCAGGGATATATCTTTGAATTGCTTACTGCACACAGATACTGACCAGCTTTACTATCACACTGTTATTTAGACTTGGGATAGGAAACTTAACCTCTCAACTCTAATACTGTTTGCAACAGATGAAATATGACTCCCCTGCAATCAACATGGTTTAACCCAGGAGTAACTTTACTCTCTTATTTTCAAGCTCCTCTTAAGTCCGGCTCACTCTTCTTATTCTTATTTTCTCAATGGGGTCAGTTGTTTCTTGGTACGTATCAGTTTTGTGAGTTGACCAGGACTGGGAAGAGTTTATTGTTCCTTTTAGCTTCATGAATTTCCCTTATGGGAGAAAGGATTTCTATTGTATCTGCTGCCAAAAATATCAATTACACAATGTAATATTCCATTTTCTATGATTAAGTAAATAAATTCACAGGACAGTGGATGCTGGAAAGATATGTTTACTAAGCATGCCTTTGGTTCAACAAGTTGCTTATGGTGTACTTCCAACCCTAAGTACAGTCACTGAAGCCCTCTCCTGACCTCTGATTGTCAGATCAATGAGTTTAGGTCATAGCTGTATGTAAAGCTCTAGCATTAGGCTAATGAGAGATCGACCACTGGTTGTAAGGAGCTACCTTTGAGTCGTGTTTAGAATTTATTTTAGTGCAGTAAAGATTTTCAGTAATATTTTTAGCAGCAAATAAAGTAAGATTAAAAAATGTAAATTAAAAGTTGTTGTTTTTTAGTGTCAATAAATTAAACTTCCATAATATCCATGAGAGCATGCAAAGCTAAGCATTTTGTGTTAATAATTATATTAGACTATCCGTGTATAATGACACAATTTTTTGATATGACTACAAATATCAAATTATGAGTTAAGTTGTAAGTATATAATACATAATAGCATACAGCAATATAATACTGGAACGTATTCACACTTAAAAATGTTTTAGGGTCTTATTTATACGCAAAAAGTTGCAAGGTGAATACCCTGACACGCCCTCTGTTTTCAACTTCTTAACCAACTTACGAATGCCATAATGCTACCTTATTTTTAGGTTCTTAGTTGTGTGCCTATGGTGGCTAATTAAGAATGTTTTTGCCTAACCGCACCAAAATTTCCCTATTTAAATGGCTCCCTCCACACACTGGTTCATATTCAGAGATCCGGTTTTAACGAAAGTTCTGTGCATATTTTTAGGATCGGATCGATTTTGCATCAACTGCGCATGCTTAGTAATAGTGATTCGCCATCTACGTTGAAGTTAAGGTCGATAGTGATACGCCATCTACGTTGAAGTGAAGGTCGGAAATGGCTAAGGGACAGACTTGTGAATCGGGCGGAGAGTAATGCGACCCTAAGTGCTGCGGAAATATACGGACCAAAGGATTTGCATAGAAATGGGCGGGGGGAGACATTGAGATGAGGGAAAATGGGCGCACTTACGGAGTTAGGGCCGGTAATAACTAATACACATAAGGCCGGAAGTGAGTGCGGTCAGATAGGACAAGTCAATGCAGGTGGAAATTTAGGTCCGGCCGGAGGTTGCAAGGGGAGTGACTGTTTTTTCTGGTGGGAGTAACCTGCTCCGACCTGCCACTTAGTTGCATATATTTGCAGCCCGATCGCCGACGGATCTCTGAATACGGCTCACTCTTCTTATCTTCGTTCTTAATTTTTCTCAGCATGCCCCTCCATTCCTAAGTCACAACGAACCTTGAAGAAATGGTTTTGTAATGGTGATGTAGAGGCGTCCCATTCTTAAGTCCAACGTAAATTGCGTATATTAAGTTACTACAGTAACTGAAGTATATCCCTTCTTAAATTTACGCACCTAAAAATACGCAGATTCTTAATTGTGAGTCAGGTCCATTGTTAATAATGGAGTATTAACAATTGGTGGTTTTTTAAATATATACTAAGTATATCCATTATATCTTTCAGTATAAACCAGATATATTGCTCTTTGGTCAGGGGTTGATAAATCTAAGCTCTACAAAATACAGATCTTTAACTTAAAATGATCTAATGAAATAAATACACAGAGACCTGGTTTGGTGTCAGCAGTTGGTAAACCTTAGACTGTAAATGGAAAATTCTTCACAGCGCTCCCATTGTTTTCTAATAAGAGTGGTCAGACTGATGAACCCTGGATGGTCCTACCCATAGGTAGGCATTCAGAGTACCGGACGTATAACAGATACGTCTGGTGTTTAGCAATTTTTACTACTGCGCATGCGTAGTAATATTTTTACATAATGAACACGGTATAAGAGTGGTCAGACTGATGAACCCTGGATGGTCCTACCCATAGATAAGCATTCAGACTACCGGACGTATAACAGATACATCTGGTGTTTAGCGATTTTTACTACTGCGCTTGCGTAGTAATATTTTTACGTAATCTACGTATCTTTTTCTTACGTAGATTGTGTAAACGCGGTGGCTGAATACGGGCCTAAGCGCCTAAGCACGCACTTACTGTACGATTTAAATGCCTCACCTCGCCTCCTAAACGTAATTACAAGTGTCGTATGGATGTCACGCCTCTTTGTTCATAGTTACACTGTTAATTTGTGGCTGTTACATACGTTCAGAGTTACGTGGCGTAAAATCTGCCGCACGCATGCAAGTAAATACTAATGAGCTATTTTACGTCAGTGGCTAGTGTATAATCGCTCGCGTACGTAGTTTATGATCTGGGCCATAATGTGTACATATATCACAGATAAGCATAAAATTCTTGGATGGATCTTTTTTGGCAAAAAATATTAAATAAAAATCAATACTATAGAGTAGATAAAATAAACCTGCTTCATAAACTAATTTAGGACACTTACACCACTGTTTCCATATTGCTTTGAAGAAATACTAGAATATGTAATATATTGAATAAATCAATTCTCTACATAAACCTTTGTTTTAATTGGTTTATCAATATTTCAATTTCACAAATGGAGTTTATATTTCTCTGAGCTGCTTAATGAAAATTAATGTTATAGACTCAAATTCCACCATATCTTACATGGGAAAAATGCTGATGTATGAGTTTAACTAATTTAATGTTTGCAAAAGTGAATATAAATTTGCTTTTGACTAATTCTTGTATTTATATGAACAATATTACATTACATTAAGCAGGATGCTCGCAATTAGGAGAGCTGAAGTGTAAACTTGTTTTCATATTAGAATCCCAAGGCATACATACTTGGTGGGTTTAGACGCCAATTACTTTGCATATGCTGGTATCAGCAGTATCTCAATTAGTCATTGGGTGAATTGCGCTAGGCTATGTCAATTACTTGAGCTGATGTAGTGACAGGCACAGCTGGGGGACGTAATCTAGTTAGAAGGAGGGGTGGTGAGTGGGAGAGAACTATGAGATCTGAACAGGCCACACACTTCAGCTCAGAAACAAAAAGACTGGGGATCAGGGATTACTTAAAGGGCAGGGGAAGAAAAAGGAATAGGATAATAAGATGTCATCTTAACTTACAAAGAGTCTATTTACTGATCACATTAGTGTTAGAGCAAGTTCTTGTTCTGTAGGTCCACAGATAGATGTCTTCCAATCAGCCACCTTTTATAGACATCGGGCCATGATCCAAAAGCTGACATTTTCTAGTATGTACAGTAATAGTAAAGTAAGTGCTACAATCTGATTGGTTGCTATGGGCAATATCTCCACTTTTCCTTTCCTACAGCTTAGTAAATCTGGCCTTTGGTGCTATAAAAGGAAAGGAAGTTACATTTTGTGCCATTGGAGATATGTTATAGTGTGTTAAGACTGGCCCTTAACTGAAATACCATGACAGATCATTAGTGATGAGAGTATAAATGTGGATCCAATGTTTGGGCTTGATGCAGTCTTAATAACGACAGCTGATTAACGGAAGGTGCTTGTGTAAGTTGGACTTTGCAAGCCTAATGGCAGCGTGCCAGAAGTTGTGCAATGTACGGAACTGTTTTCTGTACGTTTAGTCTTCTGTACATTGGTGTATGGCAGTCCTTTGTACGTTCCAATATATGCAGTGTGGGCGGGGTTAGGCATCTAAATGAAATAGTATGGGCTGGGTTTGACACTTCTTTCCGCATTATGCATGAACAGCAATGTGCGCAGAGAGGTTAAGGTAGGAGTATCAGACCCTCCAACATGACCTATTCCAGTAGGTACAATTTATTCCGCTCCTGGGCTTCCAACTGTCACTCACCTGGTTTAAATGAATTAACTATTATTTAAAAAAAAAGATTTGCCTCTTCAACAAAGGTGGTTACCATAGTAACTGACAGTTGAAAACTGAGAAGCAGAGTATTTTGTACCTAATGGAATGGGTCATGTTGGAAGGGTATGGAGTATGGAAACGTATGTCAGCAAAATTCCATAAGAGAGTGCACTAGCCTCTTGCGTGTGGACTATCACAACTCTGGTGATCAGGTCTTCTGCTGTATAAGTATTGGATATCTTTCAGTGTGTTATATCTGCACTATGAACCGGATCCAGACCCTCGCACGCTTTCCATACGTGCGTAGGTCTGTTCTTCTGATAGAGAGTGGGGAGTGCACGCCTCCTCTCACTCCCCTCTCTCGTGGGGGCTTTATGGTAGCTTATGCTGCCATAAGCCTGCCTTAAGTCCATCGTGTGGATCGGTGATTCATACGACCGCTGATCCGCATCAGTGTGGGAGCCCCCCTCACACACTGTACAGTTACCATGTTTCCCCCCATCCACTTTAGCTGGCGGAGAGGAAGCACAGTCCATTTGTTCGCAAATGGGCTCGAACGGAACTGAGTTCCGTACGAATCTTGCTATGCTAGGGTCACTATCATAACCCTAGCGTAACGTCTGGAGGGCGCATGCCTCCAGTCAAATCAGGCCACTTACGCAACTTTGGGCCAGATCCAGAGCTACGTCCGCTAGCGTATTTACGCTTGCCGGAGAAATAAAAGCGCTATTTTGTATGTACTACGCATGCGCACGGCAGGTGATACGGCACATAACTCTGAACGTATGCACCAGCCTAATATCAACAGCGTAACTACGGACAAAGGGGTGTGCCAGCCATACAACACTCGTAATTACGCTTCGAAGGTAGGGTGAGGCATTTAAATCATACATTATGGGCATGCTTAGGTGTGTAAGTAAGTGCAGCCATTATGGCCGACAGGCGTTACGCTGTGAAACGTTAAGGGGAACATAGGTCTGGATCCGGCCCCTTGCGTGTGTAAGTGACCTGGCGTCTGGATCCGGCCCTATGACAGTCATATTTTTCTACCACAAAGGTGATTTTAGGAAGAGGGTTGGTAAGAAGACAACAAAGAAAAATAATATGCCATCATAAAAGATGCTGCTTCTTTTCTTTATTTATTGAAGTTAAAATTGCTGCGTTATACTAGCATTTTCCAATGTTGGTTCCTGAATTGTCAGTTAAAACAGTCTTAGAGCGCTGAATTATACCTGGCTGTACTGTGAACTCCTCCATAATGAGGAGCGGTTAATAATGAATTGCAAGAGAAAATGACATAAGTGGATTAGAATGCGGCTCAGAAAACGATTTGTTCCATAAAATTCAAATTGATTTGTTGCATATTTTGATTTGCTTCATTGTTCAGTAAAACTCCAAATAATGGAAGCAATTTAACTAAACTCTTCACAATTTGGACTGTTTCTAGTTGTAAAGTATATACACCTAAGAGTGAGTTAACTGCGGGCAGAACCGTACCTCACTCTCTGGTGCAGCCCCTAACCTTTTTAAGTACCTTATGGCATTTAAGATTGCCATAGGGCTACCTTATTTCTCCATGCGGTTTCCTTCTTAAGAAGGAAACTACACACAGACAATGCCTCTCTCCGATATAAGATAAAATAAAAATGTGTTATATAGTAAGATAAACTTTTGGTCCCCTGACTGATATCTCGGGTTCGGGTTTAGAAACGTGGAGATGTTGCCCATAGCAGCCAATCAGATTTTAGCTGACATTCTCTAGTATGTAAAAAGAAAGTGAAAGCTAGAATCTGATTGGTTGCTATAGGCAACATCTCCACTTCTCCAAACCCGCAGCTTAGTAAATCTGGCCCTTTGACTTTGCCCATGGTCAGAGTTCCTTTTAACTGCTTCAATTGGACAAGGAGCCAGAGCATTGTTCATTTTACTTTGTTGAAACGTGGTTGCTGCACTTTTTAAAGCAGTCAACTTTGATTCAATGCAAAATGTTGCCTTAGGGTAAATTCACAGTAGAATTATGGGTCCCATCTGATCCAAAGTTCTGACTTCCAGTTGCTCTGACCACATAGGGACTACAGCATAAACACAACTGATCATAGAGTTTATTGAACTCTGGGTGAACTGTATTGAGCATTTCACATGCTGACCGCACCTGATGCTGCATCCAGTACTTTCATCCTTCGAGGCTGTGCTAAATTCCAACACATGGGACTGTGTGAGAGCCACAATCACTTTCTACTAGTTACATAGACTTATAGCTTTAATGTTATTTACTCAAAGATCATTTCTACATTTCTTGTGGCAAAACGAGTTGCGATGCAGTTGTTCTGCCGCAGCCTCTGACAGTTTCCTATGTTTTCTTTTTTATTCAATTTAACAATATGAAAATGCCCCTTACAATTATATATACATGATACACAGCAATGTCTGAAAGTAGTTGCGACATTTTTGGCATAAAAAAAAAAGTGTATAAAATAAATCCATGAAATGCCAGGAACATTTTTTTTGCAATGTTAATATCACATTATTTTTAACACATACGGCCATTTGCCCATTGAAAATGACCTGACATGGTGTAAAATTTTCACGGAAGCACAGGCTGCTTACATAGCCACTGCGCCTTGTTAAATTACTGAAATGGACCTTTTCTCTTTTTAATATTGTTGAACTCCCTGTTCCTCTAGTGCAGAGCACAAGGATGCGGACAGAGGCGCATGGGCAGCAGTGCGTCCATCTTTCTGTTTTCGCTCCTGTTCTGGGCATGTGCAGTGCGAATTCCCGCTGCACTTAACGTATGAAAAACAGACGGAAGAGCAGCTCTGGATCAGCTCCCTAGAGCTACACTCCACCCGGGTTCTGCTAATCTGATTTAAAACTAAAAACTAAACAACATACGAGAAGGTGCTAAGGGTTAAAGGATCTGATTCACACTTAAGAAGCTCCGGTTTCTTAAGTGCGTAATCTCCCAAAATGACCTACGACGCATGTGTAGCAGGTCATTTACGCAATTTACGTACCAGTTAGGAAGAAGGAGTGGTGCTAATGCCGCCCCGGGGAGTGTTTAGTTAAAAGTGGGAGTGGGAGGGAATTAAATTCCCTCTTAAGAAAGAAACTACGCAGGGTGAGATAAGGTAGTAAGGTAACATAAGGCCCTATGGCACTCTTAAGTAAATAGGTTATGGGCTGAACGACTGAGTTAGGTGCAGTTCTGTCCGCACCTAACTCACTATTAAGTGTGAATACCGTCCAATAAAACATACACATCACAGGTTGTGTTAAAAAAAAAAATAATTTGAATTACATAAAAATAAATAAACATAGGTCAATAAAAAACATCAGATAGAACCACTCAAACACTGGTTATCTCTGGGGATTTAGGGCCGTATTCACAGATCCGTTACTTAAAGGTACGCATTTATACGCATGCTTCTTGCAAGACGATACCCATGACCCTCCCCTCACACGGACGGGTTTTCAGTGACTTCCGCCTCCATAGGGCAACCTTATCTCTACATGTGCATTTATGAGCGTATAATACTTACGTACGTGCGTATGTAACTAACCACACCCTCAAATGTTCATTTAAATGCCTCCCCCCGCCCACGTTCAGGTAACTTTGTTTGTACGGACTTCAACCACGCCCCTCCGCACGTATGTCCCCAAGTGTGATTCACACGTACGTGCCTAATGGAGTTCCGCGCCTAAAATCAACGTAAATAGCATAAATAAAGTTACTACGCATGTGCAGTTAATCCGAACTTGAAAATACGCACAGAAAAAACGGATCTGTGATGGCCCTTATTGTTCTGTTTTTATTTAAGCATTCAAATCAATTTTTAATACAATAGGTGATGTGTGTTTTATTAACCCTTAGCTCCTTCTCATACTATTTTTAACCTGCCGTTCATTCCTGTGTTATTTGTGCAGAAATGCATTTAAACAAGCCACAGTTCCAGAAGATTCTTATTGTCTTTTTGACTAATGATTGCTCTGGTTGGTTCAACCACATTATCTCATAATCTTCCTCAAATCCTTCAGATTCTCACTATAGAAAACCGTATTGTCTTCCACATTCAGCATTCTCAGTGTGTGCTCCCTGTAGAACTGAGGGGAAGCGTAACATAAAATCCTTTTTGGAAAGATCAAGAAAAAAAACTAAGATACAGAAAAGAAAGTATTAAGCTTTGTTCCATTTTCTTTTTTCTCTACCAGTTTTTTTGTCTTTTTTTCGCTTAGAGGGCAAAAAATGTAAACAAAATGGAAACGGAGTTTTAATCGTCCAAAGCCAACACAAAGAATATAAAGAATTGCCCACTAGGGCCTGGTCCAACTATAGGGGCCAATTCAGAGACTTGTTTAGTGCATGATTTTACATCACACGCATTTAGAAAAAATATGCACACATTAAGGCGATTCAGATATGAACACAACATGAGCTGCACCTGCTTGTGTTTTGAAAGAGCATGCTGGGAGTTGTAGTTTCACAATACATGGAATGCCAAAGGTTGGATATACCTTGCTCTAGATTGTATACATGAATTTATGCCTATATAACCTTGATATTCCAAGTAGATACCTATGACAAGAACTTATTATTCTATAGTCTTGTTACAGAATAATGGTTGGAATCTCTGAGTGTCACATCCTCCCATTCTACAGATTTCAAGTGCCATCTATGGATGAAGAATTTTTTTTCCTTCTATATAATGATTTCCACATCCGTTGCTGAAAGCTTATAGAGGTTAACACGTGAAGAGTGGATAGCTTAAGTGGTGCTAGAGGAAGCTTACTTCAAAAGAGAATAGCAGTCTTCAATAAGATGTGATTGCTTTGTTCTCTTTACCATTACTGCACAGTCCTCTAAAAGTGTTTCCCTTGACCAATGAGAACTCACGATGAGCAGTCACTATAAAACCCAATGCGCAGTTAGCATCCGATGACAGAGGTCATGCATACATTTTGATATAGGCAGCCCAGCGTCTGTTATATTCGTATGTGTGTCTGCAACCAGCGTTGGCCGCATTTTTTAAATCAAAATCAGTTAAAGTTACAGTTGTGCCCAGTGAAATCTTTCTGAAAGTCAAGAAAATTCTGCCATGCACCTGCAGGCCTACCTGCTGGGGAAAGTTGAATAGGGCTTCAGAAACCATTAAACCTACTTATCAATTAGAAGCTAATGGCTTCCTGCAGAGATCACACAATGGAGCTGACATTACCCATTCCATGACCTACAGAAAGAGTGATTGACTCAGAGGCGTAACTAGCCCAACTGGCACCTAGGGTAAATGCTCAAAATGTAGTCCGTCTGAACACTGATTGGTGGATGCCGCGCCGCACCGCTGTTGCTCTCAGACTCACAGAGTAAGGTAAGAGGGGTTTATTCTTTCTTTTTGTGCACTGGTGGTGGTGGGCTTTGTCGGGTATGCGACCTGATGGCACCGATGGCGCCTCCAAAGCCATCAGCACCTAGGGAACATGCCCAACAAATCCCATACTAGTTACGCCACTGGTTTCACTCATTTAGTGAATTGAATGGTTGCATGGTCAGCTCCATTGTCCATCTCTGCAGGAAGCCAATAGCTGCTAATTGATAAGTAAACAAAGGTTTAATGATTTAAGGGACTGCTATCTAGCTTCCCCACCATCTCGTAAAATGAGCATCTTAGATTTGAAAGTAGTATCTGAGTACCCTTAATGTCCTTTGAAGGGTGGCAGGTAAGGTAGCACATGCATTCAACTTGGCATACACGCAATTTTTGGACATGTGCAGTGCTGACTTTTTTTGCATAGGCTAAAACCCCCTGCATGCACACAACTTAGGTGTTCATGTCTAATAGCAGATCCTGTCATGTCCCTAAGAAACTCCTTTTTTTTCGCTTAAGTCAATGGCACTAATGGATATGTAGCGGCTGGCTAGATTTAATAAGTTGTTTAATTGATTCCCTTTAATTGGGATAGCATGTTGATTAGATAAGAAAGCTGCACTTCTTTTTCCATTTGTGCAGTGTTAGCCATTTCCATGTCTGGCCATATTATGCCACTACAGGTAGAGATAGCTCCTTACAGTCTATATGTGTATACTCATTTATAGATTATGCCTTCCATGTATCATCCAGTCACCCACTGCATCCCACATGGGAAGCATATGGATCAATGCCATTAGAAAGCTGTGTGTACAGTAATAAGTGTTTCTATGTAACGGTCACTGAGAAAGTGTAAGAATGGGGTATGCCTCATTTATTCTGAAGAAGCAGGGTCCTTTTTCCAAGTACCTTTATCTGTCCAAACAAAGCATTTCACATATGGATGACTAAAGTATTGCATTTACACTATACACTCCTGTTATTAGACCCTAATAAATTAGCAAGGGTTCCATGTGGCACTACTAAAATGGCATTTTTGAATAGACCTAGCCGACAGCTAATTGTCGGCTGTGTCTATTTGGAAAAGTTCATCAACATGAAAGTCACACCGCAGCACCTGACATTTCCCAACAGGTGAATGCACATAGGCTGCAGGTAGGGGATATAGGGGAGCAGAGAAGCCTTAAGTTTAGGGTTCAGAGGGGATAGATGGCAGAAGGGGAAACTTAGGGTTAGGCTGTGGTTGGGGATGGATGGGAGAAGAGGAGAAATAGGGTTAGGCTTCATGAATGGGTGGATGGCAGAAGGAGAGACTTAGAGTTAGGCTGTGGATAGGGGATGGATGGGAGAAGGGGTGACCTAGGGTTAGGCTGTGGGAAGGAGATGGATGGGTGAAGGGGAGACTTAGGGTTAGGCTGCGGGGGGTTGGGGTTGGGGGGGGGGGGGGGGGGGGGGGAATAGAGCCTAAAAGGGAAAACTTAGAGTTAGGCTGTGTGGCGGTGATGGATCGGAGAAAATGAAGGTTAGGGTCAGGCTGCAGGGAAGGGAGGATTAGGGTAATGGAAGGGGAGGGTTAGGGTAATGGAAGAGGAAGGTTAAGATAAGGATTAGGTAAATGGTTGGGGTTGAAAAATATACTTACCAGTGGGTGCTGAGGAGCATTGATTCCATCTCGCCGGCAAGGCAGGAGCATTTGCTGATGGTGGAAGGTTGCAAAAGCACTTTTAAAAATAGGCCACTTTTGGCGGCGAATCATACCCAATTAGCATTGGGTTTATACTTACAGGGGCCAGGAGCTCTCAGGCACTGTCCTGCTATCTGCCATGTCGGATTCCTGTGTATGTGTGTCACTGGTCTATTATTCAGCTGGGTATAAGTTCTGTGTACCGCTCACTAGTATTCATGCATAGTGGACCCTGCACGACAGCAGAATTCCTCACGCTAGATGCAGACTAGCGAGGCAAATGGAACTTAGTTCTGAAGATCTTTCCGCCAGACCGGTGAATCCCCTCTGCCTGCCTATTTTCTGTAAGGTGGGCGGGGAAGGGGGGAGCATTTAAATTATACAATTGATCTGGGATTAAGGGGTTGCATGTGGAAAAGATCGCCGATCCGCATGCGTGACTTAAGTATGTTTTATGGCAGCGTATGTCACCTAAAGTCCGCACGAGAGAGGGGCGTGACAGGGAGTTCATTCTGTGTGGACTGTCTGACCTCCTGGACTGGATCCTGACCTCCGGTAAACGCATGGAGGTCAGCATCCGATCCATTGTCCTGTTTCCTTGTCTTATCACACCATTAATCATTAATGTAGTAGTAAAAGGAAACAAGGGCAAAGCCTTCATAATGTCTGGGGGAATGTGGTATTTGTCATGTGACCTTATTGTTTGCTGATCTCCCTCTTCAGTAGTCATGTTTCTAGAAGTGTTAGCAGGATGCCATTGCTGGTTTGGTAGCTGATGTCCTCATTATAAATGCAAGAAGCCTTAAAACCCTCTGGAGCTGCAAGAACAACCTCATATTTAAGCTCTTGAAAGAGAATTTTAAATGTGGACTAACATTCAGCACTTTCCCCACATTCAGATAACCCTGGACAAGTACATAGAACATAGGACCATATGCAGTCTACCAGACGTATAACATATACGTCCGGTGTTTAGCGGTTTTTCCTACTGCGCATGCGTAGTACATTTTTTACGTTATCTACGTATCTTCTCCTTACGTAGATTGCGTAAATGCGGTCTGAAAGACCGCATTTACGCAATCTATGTTAGGAAAAGATACGTAGATAACGTAAAAAATGTACTACGCATGCGCAGTAGGAAAAACCGCTAAACACCGGACGTATATGTTATACGTCTGGTAGACTGCATATGGTCCTATGTTCTATGTACTTGTCCAGGGTTATCTGAATGTGGGGAAAGTGCTGAATGTTAGTCCACATTTAAAATTCTCTTTCAAGAGCTTAAATATGAGGTTGTTCTTGCAGCTCCAGAGGGTTTTAAGGCTTCTTGCATTTATAATGAGGACATCAGCTACCAAACCAGCAATGGCATCCTGCTAACACTTCTAGAAACATGACTACTGAAGAGGGAGATCAGCAAACAATAAGGTCACATGACAAATACCACATTCCCCCAGACATTATGAAGGCTTTGCCCTTGTTTCCTTTTACTACTACATTAATGATTAATGGTGTGATAAGACAAGGAAACAGGACAATGGATCGGATGCTGACCTCCATGCGTTTACCGGAGGTCAGGATCCAGTCCAGGAGGTCACAGTGATACGCACACGTACGTATGGGCAACACGAATTTACGCAGCTAAGCACGCCCATACTCTACACTTTAAATACAAAGCCCCGCCTACTTAACGTATTTCAGACGTATTTTGGACTCACGTAAAATTGGCACGCCCACACGTAAGTATTTACGTGACACATACGTGAAAAGCCCAAACGTTCACAATTACGCTACGTTAATGTGCGTATTTTCTATGTGGCGCATGCGCAGTACTTACCAAGAGGCGATTTTACGTCTCCACCACGCGTAAATTCGCTCACAAGCGTTGTTTTGGATCTGGCCCAATATCAATACATACAGTCTACATGATTACAGTCATTGTAAATGTGATACATTATTCATAAGAATAATTGTATTCTTAACAGTTGGTTTTGACTGCAGGGAGTCCGTTTGCAATTAAGCTTCTCTTAAAAAAACAAAATGAAAGTGTAAATATGGGGCACGACACTATTTCCCTAATTTATGAATGCATTTAATATTTTAAATAGAATAATGTAACCAATTTTAGAACTCGGATTATAATTTTGCACTGTCAAGTCTGGTGCATTCAGAAGGACATTATTGTGCATTAATGGCTTATATGTATTAAACTACCAATCAACCAAGTAATAGATTTTTGTCTATTTTTACAGGTATGTTTAAAGGGCAATTTTCTTAGAGCTAAAACCTAATATTTTGCCTCTAAGAAAACTGCCTCTTTAGATATAGCTGTCAAAACCGCAGATTACCTTAATGAAATGCATATACCCATGTGTATATCTCATTTGCAGTGACAGAAGTGGGTTTTAGGGAAGTAGAGATCATTCAGATGACATTAACCCACAAGGTATAGGAGCATTGTTTTATATTTATGTGGTCTGACATGATTTGATTTAATTATTAAAAGGTTTTTTTTAAACAGTCTTTATAACATGATATGGTAGTAGGAGAAAGACTGGGTAAGGAAGAGGGCCCTGCTTGCAGCCTATAGGGCATTGGGGACTGATACAAAGAGCTCTATATTTCACAATGGATCAAATGTTTTTTTGTTACTGTTAGTTTACTTTGGGAGCCTGACCCCTCCCCCAATATGGCCACTGCACACTATTCAGATGGCAGGAGTGTCTTAATACAGACCTCCTGAGTACACATATAGCCAAAGGATAGGAACTCACCTAAAGGAGGTGTCTTGACGCTGGGCAGTGAGCTTAACCCAATATAGTTATATTGTGAACTAAACCTCCTTTTTATGTATGTGCTGACACAAAGGGCTCTATTTACCTTCATTTTATTCCCCCAATGAACTCGCTTGTGATCGCAGCGAGCCCGGCAGCTTCCTTTTTTAAAATTTACCAATACTCACCCCTCCGGTGAGGTCCAGCGATGATCTCGGCACGCATCGCAGGCCACTTCATTCATATTTCATATGCATGAAGTCCTGTGCATGCGCATAGACTACATCGCGTTTTTCATGTCCCAATATGAAAAACTTATCGGGTCTGAAATCTTCGGGTCTGTCTCCCGGACAGGTGAGTTTTTCTTTTTTTGTTACTTTTTTTTCAGTTTTTAATGTTTTTAATGTATTAGTTTATTTTTTTGCTTTAAATATAATTTAAAAAAACACATTTTTTTTATTTTTACTTTTTTTTACATTAGTGCACGCTCCTTTATTCCAGCGGTGTCCCCATATGGGGAGATTGCTGGTATGAAGACACTAACGCCATCCTTAGATGGAGTTATTTTATCCCTCGGAATGGAATGATAATCTCCGCTCCGAGGGTTTGTAAATTGTATAAAGTGCCGGCCCGCATTAAGAACTATGGGCCGGCGAAGACAACTGATGTGTAAGGCCATTGTCATGGAAACAGAAGATTTCCATGGTGCTGGCATTGTTGTAAATGGTAAGTGGTTTATTTTTAGGTGATAATGTCTGTTTTACAGTGAAAACAGGCATTATCACCTAAAAATGAAGTTGGTAAATAGAGCCCATAGTGTTATATAATGCTTGCTTGGAGCGCTGGACTTCTCTTTTGTTCCTTGTAGTTTCACAATTGATCAGCCAGGTTGTATGGTAAAAGTGCTCAGTGCTCTGTGTGATCCAGTTGTACAGCAGTGTCAGTAGTAGGACTGAGGGGAATTAATAATAAAATGGAAAGAAAAAGTTTTCAAGTTTGTTATACTCATGGAGGAGAAAGGAAAAAGTAGTTGTAAATACTGTAAATAGATATTAAGAAGTAGGTGAAGAATTTGATAAGCTTGTCTGAAGAGGTGAGGTTTAAGGGAGTGCTGAAAAGATTGAAGAGCAGGGGGTAGTCTTAATGGGCAGGGAGGGTTATTCCAGAGAGTGGGTGCAACCTGGGAGAAGTCCTGTAACTGGGAAGAAGAGCATTTGTTTAGTGTAGAAGATTGATATATATGCTGTAAAGTTCTGAGAAAGAGAGATCTGGGATATATCTTGAGATGGCTGAGGATATGTATGTAGGTTCAGTCTTATTGACGGCTTTGTTGGTTATCAAACTGATTTAGTATTTTATACAGTAAAGCACAGGCAGCCAATGACAGAGTGGACCAGCTCTAGAACAGGGCTGCTGACGCTTCAGGAATATCTGGGCATTTCTAGTGGTTTCCCCGGAGAGCCAGCAAATCCCTCAAGTCCCGCCCCCCTGTCTATCAACACTACTAATTCTAATTTTACTAGGGACTGGGTGGGGCTTGATGACATAATTTGCATCATAATGCCCCACCTCCATCCCTAGTAATATTATAAAAAGTGGCATTGATGTACAGGGGGAGGGGCTTTCAGACACAATTAGCATAAATCACATAATAAGGAATCCCCCAGAGAAAGGAAATAGAAATTTTGCTCTAGAGTAATTTGCAAGGAGAATCAGTCTAGCTGCTGCATGTTAATAAGAGAGGGTGCACTTTTTACAATATCACAGCAACAATAGAGAAACTGAGTCAGTTTAGTGATGTACCTATTATAAAAATCATTGCACAAAAGACAATGTTGAATAAAAGCTACCCCCAACTAGAACCTGGTTGGTTTTATATAAATAACATAAATTAGCATTGGCTGTCCATAGTACCCCTTGTCTTAAGGCTTCACAAATTCCATAGCATTACTATTAAGTTGACAAGGTTATAATGAACCAATCCAAAGCATCTTTAGCTGTGTGGGATAAAGAAGATTGAACGGTATGTTAAGAAAACTGCTTATACTTTAAATAGTTTGGTTTTTAAAAAAATGTTTTTCTATACTTGATCGTACAGGACTAAGCATGCCCATACTGTACAATTTAAATGGCTCCCCCCCGCCTACATTCCCTAACTCCAGCGTCCATACTAACTTTGTAATATAAACACACCCCGTCATCGGAAAAAACGCAAAGAATACGGACGCCTGAATCGCCGCTATGAAAAGGTCTTTGGAACGACCGGAAGTTGTCAATCTGCACATGCGCAGTGTGTTTTTTCTGCCGAATTTATGCTTACGACCAGCGTACGATCGCTTGCGAGCGTAGGTCTGGATCAGGCCCTTTGTCTGAATACATCCAATGTTAGAAAAGTAACTTGCCTCTGACTGCCAAATTGTAAGAAAAAAATGTTGAAAACAATGGGCAGACTCACATAAGTTTTGCAACATATTTTGAATAGAAAAGTTATTCTTTTGAACAATGTTATGACCAGGGACCAGATCCAGACCTGCGCCTGACAAGGTGTGTCAGGAAAAGGTATGAGTACTATCTGAAATGTATAACATTTCACTAAATTTGTTAATTATTGTTGGGAACAAAGACATTTACTGTGGACATTTGTCTTCACACCCAGGGGTCTGGCTAGATGTCACATGTCTCTAGATTAGTCACAGGAAAAGATGTTGGTTAGATAACACAGCCTGCTGTCCAATCACCTCTCCCTGTCAGAGGGTGGAGAGATAGCCAGATAAGTTGTCTTTAAAAATGGAATCAGTCAAAGGCTCAGGATGGTTCCATGTGGGGTCCAGTTTGCTAGTCTGGGGGAATTATCCATCGTTTCTGCTAAACCCCTAGCAAAGAAGTAATCTCATCAGGTTATTTTCTGTTTTATTCCCTTTGTTTTATTTGCTTGTATGTCTTTTTATATTGTTTAGTCCTGTAACCTTTTATTGGTAAATATCTTTTTTTTATGTAAATAAGCATTGTACCTTTTTTGTAGAATAAATCTTTCATTTATTTTGCCTTATTCATATTTGTTCTGAAAGCCCT
>WWET01000125.1:57747-97055 GCA_011038615.1 Limnodynastes dumerilii | reverse complement strand
CCATGTGCCTCCAGCCCCCCCCCGTCCTCCCATCATATGCCTTCAGCCCCCCCCCCATACTCCCATCATATGCCTCCAGCACCCCCCTCCGTATTCCCATCATGTGCCTCCAGCACCCCCTCAGTGCTCCCATCATGTGCCTCCAGCACCTCCCACCAGTATTCCCATCATGTGCCTCCAGCACCTCCCCTCAATTACTGCCATCATGTGCCTCTAGCAGGCTCCCCCAGTACTCCCATCATGTGCCTCCAGGCTCCAGCCCCCCTCCCCTTCAGGTTTTCTTACCTTACCTATGTCCTCCAAGCGGGTCAGAGAAGCCTGTGACCGTGGGTATCCTAGTGAACAGCCAGCCCTCATTTTAAAAGCATCCAGCCGCAGTCTGACTCCAGATCAGTGCTACACTTGGGACACTATCTCTTAGCCACGGGTGGCATCGACGGACAGCACCCCCCTTTGGTTGGTGCCCCTGGTGGGTGCCTTCCTGCCCGAGGTGTAGATACGCCCATTGGCGTATCTATAATGGGTGCAGGGTGAGCAGTGCACACGGGCCCCTCAGAACAGGGGGCCCTGTGGCATGCATCCTGCACCCTGGGTTGGCAGGGGAAGGGGGGCCATTCATCATCTATTTCTCGACGGGCAGCACCCCCCTTTGGTTGGTGCCCCTAGTGGGTGCCTTCCTGCCCGAGGTGTAGATACGCCTCTGCCGTAATGACACAATTCATCACAATGATGCACGTCACATTGGTGATGAGCTTAGACAACCCAAAAGGGTAAAAACTATTTTTTCATTGTTATTTTTTTACTAAGTTTCAAAAAACACCATTTTGAATATTTACCCATTTATTCTGATAAAGATGTAAAAAGAGAGCAAACAATGATGGCAGTCCCTGAAGTATCTACACAGTAGCCAATCACACCTGAGATTGTTAAAAAAGAGATCTATTTCATATAATCTATACTTACCAGATCTGATAGTCATAGACATAGCCAAGTTTGCATTTAGTTGTTACATTTAGATTACGAACCTGACACTAGTTCGCTGATTTATTAAAATAAAAACGATAACCCCTTGATGACCTAATTTTTTAACCCACTCATGATCTGATATCATTTTAATATCAATTTTTTTTTAATACAGTACCATAGATTAAATACATGAATGAGGGGGGAAAAAAACAAACTGAGGTATTCATTTTAGTTTTAGGGCTATTAAATTGCAGAAAAAAGGAAAAGTGGAGATATTGCCTATAGCAACCAACCAAATTCTAGCTCTCACTGTACTATCAAGAGAGTAGAGCTAAGCTACCAAAATGAGATCACTATGTATAGAAACAAGGATTTTTAAAAACCAGCACAATTGTTTGATTTTGATTATATAAAATACTCTCAGTCATCAAGGGGTTAAAGTCATTTTATTAAAACAAAATTACACTGAAAAATATAATTCTGTTACAGAGTGATAGTTTGACTTGTCTTCAATTACTTTGGAAGACACAAAGCTCTCTCATCTGTATCTATTAATTAGAATTTAATATCTAAGACCATGGGGTATAATTAAAAGTACATGTTAACTCTTATCATGCTAGGCCTTTTTTGATTGGTGAAGCTGACTGTTTATTTTTATTATTCAGACTTATTACCGCAGTCAGCATTTTGATCATGGATCCCGTAAATTAGTTAATAAACACTATAAGGAATTCGAAAATAATGATAGAAAGGAAAAATATAAACGTTGCACATAGCAACAAATCACATTCTAATTAGTATGATCTTGGAATATAGGACGGGATCCTAAATAAAGTATGATCGCATGCAAGTATGTCCATTCATATTGTGATGTGATCCTGTAGTCCATACATGCAAAAGTTATACACTCACCACACTTTCGGAGGGTGTACTTGCACGGAATGCAGCATCCATCGTGCTAAGTTCTGGTAAATAGCTGGCCTCCATATAAATACATACTATGGGCTTGATCCAGACTTAAAAAGGAGCTTGAAATTAAGTGAGGAAAGTTACACCTGGGCAAAACCATGTTGATTTCAGGGGGAGTCAAGTTAATTGTATTCTTTGCATGGGTGTAGTACTAATTTCCGGCGGTAAAAATCCCGACAATAAAAATACCTACACGAGGGTACCGGCAGTGAAAATTCCGACACCACAAAAATACAGAAACCACAAAAATACCGGTGGTGAAAATCCCTACACCACAAAAATACCGGCGGTGAAAATCCCGACACCCCAAAAATACCGGCCCAAAAAACATGGCGTCTATTCCGGCTCTGATGTTTAGCATAGCGCCCAGACCTTCTACATGGCGTCTATTCCGGCTCTGATGTTTAGCATAGCGCCCAGACCTTCTACATGGCGTCTATTCCGGCTCTGATGTTTAGCATAGCGCCCAGACCTTCTACATGGCGTCTATTCCGGCTCTGATGTTTAGCATAGCGCCCAGACCTTCTACATGGCGTCTATTCCGGCTCTGATGTTTAGCATAGCGCCCAGACCTTCTACATGGCGTCTATTCCGGCTCTGATGTTTAGCATAGCGCCCAGACCTTCTACATGGCGTCTATTCCGGCTCTGATGTTTAGCATAGCGCCCAGACCTTCTACATGGCGTCTATTCCGGCTCTGATGTTTAGCATAGCGCCCAGACCTTCTACATGGCGTCTATTCCGGCTCTGATGTTTAGCATAGCGCCCAGACCTTCTACATGGCGTCTATTCCGGCTCTGATGTTTAGCATAGCGCCCAGACCTTCTACATGGCGTCTATTCCGGCTCTGATGTTTAGCATAGCGCCCAGACCTTCTACATGGCGTCTATTCCGGCTCTGATGTTTAGCATAGCGCCCAGACCTTCTACATGGCGTCTATTCCGGCTCTGATGTTTAGCATAGCGCCCAGACCTTCTACATGGCGTCTATTCCGGCTCTGATGTTTAGCATAGCGCCCAGACCTTCTACATGGCGTCTATTCCGGCTCTGATGTTTAGCATAGCGCCCAGACCTTCTACATGGCGTCTATTCCGGCTCTGATGTTTAGCATAGCGCCCAGACCTTCTACATGGCGTCTATTCCGGCTCTGATGTTTAGCATAGCGCCCAGACCTTCTACATGGCGTCTATTCCGGCTCTGATGTTTAGCATAGCGCCCAGACCTTCTACATGGCGTCTATTCCGGCTCTGATGTTTAGCATAGCGCCCAGACCTTCTACATGGCGTCTATTCCGGCTCTGATGTTTAGCATAGCGCCCAGACCTTCTACATGGCGTCTATTCCGGCTCTGATGTTTAGCATAGCGCCCAGACCTTCTACATGGCGTCTATTCCGGCTCTGATGTTTAGCATAGCGCCCAGACCTTCTACATGGCGTCTATTCCGGCTCTGATGTTTAGCATAGCGCCCAGACCTTCTACATGGCGTCTATTCCGGCTCTGATGTTTAGCATAGCGCCCAGACCTTCTACATGGCGTCTATTCCGGCTCTGATGTTTAGCATAGCGCCCAGACCTTCTACATGGCGTCTATTCCGGCTCTGATGTTTAGCATAGCGCCCAGACCTTCTACATGGCGTCTATTCCGGCTCTGATGTTTAGCATAGCGCCCAGACCTTCTACATGGCGTCTATTCCGGCTCTGATGTTTAGCATAGCGCCCAGACCTTCTACATGGCGTCTATTCCGGCTCTGATGTTTAGCATAGCGCCCAGACCTTCTACATGGCGTCTATTCCGGCTCTGATGTTTAGCATAGCGCCCAGACCTTCTACATGGCGTCTATTCCGGCTCTGATGTTTAGCATAGCGCCCAGACCTTCTACATGGCGTCTATTCCGGCTCTGATGTTTAGCATAGCGCCCAGACCTTCTACATGGCGTCTATTCCGGCTCTGATGTTTAGCATAGCGCCCAGACCTTCTACATGGCGTCTATTCCGGCTCTGATGTTTAGCATAGCGCCCAGACCTTCTACATGGCGTCTATTCCGGCTCTGATGTTTAGCATAGCGCCCAGACCTTCTACATGGCGTCTATTCCGGCTCTGATGTTTAGCATAGCGCCCAGACCTTCTACATGGCGTCTATTCCGGCTCTGATGTTTAGCATAGCGCCCAGACCTTCTACATGGCGTCTATTCCGGCTCTGATGTTTAGCATAGCGCCCAGACCTTCTACATGGCGTCTATTCCGGCTCTGATGTTTAGCATAGCGCCCAGACCTTCTACATGGCGTCTATTCCGGCTCTGATGTTTAGCATAGCGCCCAGACCTTCTACATGGCGTCTATTCCGGCTCTGATGTTTAGCATAGCGCCCAGACCTTCTACATGGCGTCTATTCCGGCTCTGATGTTTAGCATAGCGCCCAGACCTTCTACATGGCGTCTATTCCGGCTCTGATGTTTAGCATAGCGCCCAGACCTTCTACATGGCGTCTATTCCGGCTCTGATGTTTAGCATAGCGCCCAGACCTTCTACATGGCGTCTATTCCGGCTCTGATGTTTAGCATAGCGCCCAGACCTTCTACATGGCGTCTATTCCGGCTCTGATGTTTAGCATAGCGCCCAGACCTTCTACATGGCGTCTATTCCGGCTCTGATGTTTAGCATAGCGCCCAGACCTTCTACATGGCGTCTATTCCGGCTCTGATGTTTAGCATAGCGCCCAGACCTTCTACATGGCGTCTATTCCGGCTCTGATGTTTAGCATAGCGCCCAGACCTTCTACATGGCGTCTATTCCGGCTCTGATGTTTAGCATAGCGCCCAGACCTTCTACATGGCGTCTATTCCGGCTCTGATGTTTAGCATAGCGCCCAGACCTTCTACATGGCGTCTATTCCGGCTCTGATGTTTAGCATAGCGCCCAGACCTTCTACATGGCGTCTATTCCGGCTCTGATGTTTAGCATAGCGCCCAGACCTTCTACATGGCGTCTATTCCGGCTCTGATGTTTAGCATAGCGCCCAGACCTTCTACATGGCGTCTATTCCGGCTCTGATGTTTAGCATAGCGCCCAGACCTTCTACATGGCGTCTATTCCGGCTCTGATGTTTAGCATAGCGCCCAGACCTTCTACATGGCGTCTATTCCGGCTCTGATGTTTAGCATAGCGCCCAGACCTTCTACATGGCGTCTATTCCGGCTCTGATGTTTAGCATAGCGCCCAGACCTTCTACATGGCGTCTATTCCGGCTCTGATGTTTAGCATAGCGCCCAGACCTTCTACATGGCGTCTATTCCGGCTCTGATGTTTTGCAGGCGCCCAGACCTTCTATATGCACTTTGCTATTTGCATGTAGAAGGTCTGTTGGCGCGATGCTAAACATCAGGACCTGACCAGACGTCATGGGAGTCGGGATTATAACTGTAAGTATTTATTGTGGGGTACTGCTTAGCGGGAGGGTTTTTAAATTGCCGGTATTTTTTTTTTGCCGGTATTTTTTATGCGTCGGTATTTTTTGGGTGCCGGTATTTTTTTTATGTCGGTATTTTTTAGGGGCCGGTAATTTTTTTCGCCGGTATATTTTTGGTGTCGGGATTTTCATCGCCGGTATTGTTTTGGTGTCGGGATTTTCATCGCCGGTATTTTTGTGGTGTCGGTATTTTCACCGCCGGTACCCTTGTGGAGGTATTTTTATCGTCGGTATTTTTACCGCCGGGAATATGATTACAACCCCTTTGCATGCAGGGATATATCTTTGAATTGCTTACTGCACACAGATACCGACCACCTTTAAACAGCAAACGGCATAGCGCCCACACAAACATCCAGCAGTCAAACCAAACTAAACAAAATAACGAGATAGACACCCTATAGCATGGGTTTAAAACCAGGGAACATGGCATTTATTTGATTAAACCGAATTGTAATTGTAACCAGATTAACCTAACTGAATTGGCTCTAAACGAGCCACTTTTAAAGGCAGTTAGGTGGTCCAGTAGAGGTGGGGGTCTTGCAAAATACCAAACCTTAAGAGGTCATCCACCTCGACCTCGGCACCTCTTCCACCCTGTCTAATCCTCCAGCAAGACCGTTTCCCACAGGGGCTCGACTGCTTGAGGTCTGATACCCCCATCCAATGGTTGTGTTGCTATCGGATCAGAGCTACCCCCACTCCCCCCAAGTAAACATTACCCTCAGCACCAAACCTTATTTGCTGAGACCTCCACCGCAACCGCCCCACCATGTTCCGTCTGTAAAGGAGGTCAGAGGGAGGGAGGGTGAAATCTCTGCCTTGAGTGCCCACTCCTTCTCAGCTAGCTCTATTTATATTATCCCACCACCTGCTTACAGCCCTAACTCCACCCCCACTTCTTATCCTATTCCAAACTACCCACCCTGAAACTATTAACCCTTCTGCCCCCTGCCTGCTGTTTAATTCCCTGTGGCCCTATGGGGTCCTTGGTTCTTTTACTATCACACTGTTATATAAACTTGGGATAGGAAACATCACTTCTCATTTCTAATACTGATTGCAACAGATGAAATATGACTCCCCCTGCAATCACCATGGTTTAGCCCAGGAGTAACTTTCCTCTCTTAGGACCTGATTCACACTTAAGAATATTTTTAAAATAAGAACTTAAAGTCACACCTGGGCTAAACCATGTTGATTGCAGGGGAGTCATATTTCATCTGTTGCAAACAGTACTAGGGTTGAGAGGTGATATTTCCCAGCCCACGTCTAAATAACAGTGTGATAGTAAAGCTGGTCAGTATCTGTGTGCAGTAAGCAATTCAAAGCCATATCCCTGCATGCAAAGAATACAATTAAATTAATTCCCCCTGCAATCAATATGGCTTTGCCCAGGAGTGACTTTAAGTTCTTATTTTAAAAAGATTATTATGTGTGAATCAGGTCCTTAATTTCAAACTCCTTCTTAAGTCTGGATCCAGCCCTATGATCAGACAGGGTACTTACACATTCAGCATGCACAAATAACCCAGATGTTACTAAATAAGCATCCAGTCCTCACTTTTCCTTTTAATAACTTAGTAAATCTACCCGTATGATTAGAAATAATAAATAAAATAATAGAGAAAACTAAACTTCCTAACTTAACATATTTCACCAAAGATTTAGCTAAGGAGCTTAGAGGATCCTTAACTTATGTGACATCTTTTAATTTATTAGTTCGCTCCGGTAGTGTTTATATTACATTTATCACACTTATTCTGGTTCCACTGATAGGTTTCGATTTTTTTTTACCATAACATTAAGGTTTTCATAGACGGATCTTGGTGATAGAAGAACAATGGGCTTTAAGTAATTCTATTTTATTGTGTAATATGGGAAACAGCATCAGGAAAAATAGTTTTCAAGTCACAATGTAAAATAACTACCTATCAATCTACAATCCAAAATCCTTTCATTTGTACTACCTTAGCCTGCAGATCCAATTATCCTCCAACATTTGCTGCTCAACCATGCTGAGATTATTCACCAGCCCTCCAGTTAGACTATAATAAGAAGGACTATGGGCACATTTATGCTGAGAGTAATAGGATATGGATGTTAGCATTGCAATAATCTTACTTTGCTGTAAAATCCCTGGCAATTATTTGTCCCAATTTCCATAGAGTATCACACAGCACAGTGTTTTTTTTTTGTATTTAAAAGATAAAATATATCTTGAAAACTTTATTGCTTGTCTGTGCATATCTCTTTATCTCATTAACAACCTGATTTATGTTAAAGTCCAAAGTATGAATTGTAAATGTGAGTGAAATAAATAACTAATAAGGTCATCAATTTGTTTGACATTGTGTTTAAATTCCCCATGCTACAGTAGCTTTCAAGCAAGCCGTCTTGATGAAAAAAGAAGATGACTTTAATTTTCTTTAAACGGGCAGTAAACTATATGAATTTTGCTTATTGTACAGTGCTCTGTCTGGTATAAGGTTTTACTACATTGCAATTATTTGTGAAACTCTTATCCTTTGTGGGTCTTTATTACTGAAAATGTATGAATAATTCAAACCATTGTGAGACTCAATCAAAGTTGGTTGGTTCAAGGAAACATGTTTGTATAGACAGTCCTTTCATAGAAAATATTTTACACTGCGTTGCTATTGCACAGATGGGGTTGGATGTTTGTGTTTGCAGCATATATATGGTTTAAACTTTAAAATGTCATCTCTTTGCTCCTAAATAATTCAATAATGAAAATTTAGGAGTTCCATTTACTGAAGCAAGAAACAATACTGAGCCTGATGAACAATGGTGCACATTTTAGGTGTTTAGTAGTAAAGCTCACACGCATGGAAAATAAAAAGAATTTGCATGCGGGGATGAGTTTTAATAAAATAAACAAAAAGTCTGGGTAGCGCTAGATATAGATATCAGAGTAGACAATATAAACAGTAAACAATTTATTAACAATTAAATTTGCAAAAATAGCTAATCATGATCATTGGTCATATCAACATTGACACAAAAGATTGGTACCGATATATAACTGTTAAAAAAGGAGCTATGACGCAAAACTCCAAATATGATTCACAGTCCACTTGCAATCTGTGGTCAAATGAGATAATCAAGAATAGGAATGTCCAACGGTACTGGGTGTACCTAAACACAGTCAAATGAGTAAAAAAGAGATGGCATAAAAGCTGAGACTCAGAGAACTCCTGTGCACGACAGAGTCCAATCAATGGGCTACTAAGGTGAGTGTTATTTTCCCAATTGCCATAGATGTAGCCAGGGCCGGTGCTAGAGTGTTCGGCGCCTCCCTGCAAACTTTAAATTTGCGCTTACCTGTTTAACAATTTGTCATCATAGTTTCTAGAGTAAAGTATCCATGTAAGCATCATAAAACACAATCTTGTAAACACAATAAAAGAAAGCAAATCATAGCCGCTACTATACAATACAGGCAGCAGTCTAGTCTCCACTATACAAATCCCATTTCATCTTAAAAACTGCAATACAATACAGACCATATATCTTAGGGACACATACCTTACAGACATTGGGGTAGATCCAGAACTACGTTTACATTTACTAGATCCAGAACTACGTTTGCCGTACATTTACTCGCGTAGCTAAGCACGCCCATACTGTACACTTTAAATACAAACCCCCGCCTACTTAATGTATTTCAGACGTAATTAGGACTCACGTAAAATTGGCACGCCCACACGTAAGTATTTACATGACACATACGTGAATGGCCTATACGTTCACAATTACGCTACATTACTGAGCGTATTTTCTATGGTGCGCATGCGTCTCCGCCGCGCATAAATTCACTCACAAGCGTTGTTCTGGATCTGGCCCATTATCCTAGTGACCGCTATACCATACAGATCACCTTACAATACAGACTGCATCCTTCTGACCACTGTACAATAAAGTATACAATAACCTTATTTTCGGGCGCTAAATGATTAATTGAAATATATATTGAGCTGCCGTCTAGGGAGGTAGTGCATCATCCCTTATATATTCAAAGAGAGTAAAACTCTCAAAAAATAGATAAAAAGATATATAATGCAAAAGACAGCACTAAAGATTAGTATACCTATTACAAAGCAAAAAAAGATGGCTATATGAGTAACTAGACACTGGCAATGTGATATATAATAACAATTTATTGTATCAAAAAAATCCTAAAATACACATAAGATCAAAAATATAAAATCTTTTTCACAAATTGCATGGAAGAATTGCACATTTCAAAGACAACTCCGATATCCTCGGCAATTAGAATTAATAGAGGTTGGGTCTTTAAAGCTAAAATAGGTTTTTTGGGAAATATAGCTCTTATGCTGGGGTATTTGCGGTATGATGGTTGGTTAAGCACTTAATTAACAGGTTCTAGGTTTGTAGATCTGTATTGATCGCCCGGTTCCTGATTCCAATAGCGTGGATATCAATCACTCGGTGCAGGTAAGTAAAGTGGGGTGGAGTTGAGACAAAAAGTTTTGTACTGGTGTCCGCGATGGACCTAGTATCCTCCCCAATAGATTAAATGTAACTATCGGTAGCTAGGTCCCGCTTCCAGTATTCTCAAAGCGCTGTTACAATTCAGTTAGTTATGGGCTTTGGAGCCCCACACTCCACTTAAATTCAGACTCTGTGCTCAGAAAAAGAAAGTATACATCATACCAGTCCTCCACTTGCTCAAATTCGGTTCTCCCGTATGCTTAAATGGATGGGGTATCAGTTGTTCTTAAGACCTCCGTTACTTATGCAGTCAGGAGGCGTGCCGGAGATGGAGGTTAACCCTCGGGTGGCCAACCCTGGGTACTGGTTGCAGTCAGGAGGCGTGCCGGAGATGGATGTTAACCCTCGGGTGGCCAACCCTGGGTACTGGTCCCGGTCTTTTCCCAATCCTGGTTTCAGTCTGCCAATTAGCTTTTTGGTAATATAGTTCTGCCAAATTTCCTCAATGTGCGGTAATCTCCAAAAGCAATATTTTCCTCTGCTTACGTGTTTCGTCCTTCATTGAGGACAAAAAGCAAGTGAACATTGTTAGGTTTCTCCCTCCTTTATACTTCCCCCCACCAGATGAAACAATTGATTGGGGGTCTTTTTGATACATATTAACCATTTGTTTGCCAGTGTCTAGAGTTACTAAAGTCTATTACTTAAAATATAAACCTAAAACAAACCCATTCATTTATTCCTTTATTACTTAATTACTTAAATCATTAACATAACATTTGTGGATTTATGTATTGTCATCTGGTTGTTAAATTCCCTATCCAGCAGTAAATTACTATTATGAGAGGTATATATTATATTATGTTACTCTATAGTATTGTGCAGATATATATACACTTCAGTTCATAAACTTCATTATAAAAACTACTTCAAATGTATATTATTGAATTTTAATCAGTTCACCAAAAACGGAACAAATATTGAAAATAATAATAACTGAATATAAATTATAAAAGCAATTGATGCCTATCTTCTCCCCTCAGGTAGTATTCGAACCCATGACCCTCTATATCAAGGTATCATCTCTACCCCTACACTCCCTAGGTTTGTTATTTTCTATTGAGTAAATTTTCATATTAGTTTTTATATATTTAAATCTTCATAGGTAAATATATATTGCTTTAAATATGTTATTCAGATTGATTTCAATGGGTTCATAGATATCAAAAATTGGATATAAATAAATATAAACAAATACAAATAAAAATGAATAAAATAAAATAAAATACATGAAATAAATGAAACAATAGATAAATAAATTGTTTTATATAATATAAAGCATATAAAAATATATATATCTATCTTGTCGTCTTCGAACCTATAGCCTTCTCTATCCAAGACACCATTTTTCCCTTTACACCACTTGGATTCAGTTTAATCCTACGTTGGTTCTAATATATTAGGATCTTCATAATTACATATGTATTATTATTGGAAGTGGAAATTTCCTCTATTCAAAACCTGTATCATTAAATTCTATGTTTTCGTTAAGACCCTCCGGACTGAGGGTCTGTAAAGAGAAAATCCAATAGGCTTCACGTCTACATAATTTGCTATATCGGTCTCCCCCTCTTTCTGTTACATTTACAGTTTCCAATCCACATATACTTAAACATGCCGGGTCTCCTTGATGGTGGGTTGAATAGTGTCTCGAGACACTATGTGTAGTCATTTTCTTAATAATATTTCTTTTGTGTTCGTGGAATGTATCTTTAACTTTTCTAGTGGTCCTGCCCACATATTGAAGTGGGCAGGAACACTCTAATACATAAATTACATATACTGACTCGCAGGTAATATAACTTTTAATTTCAAAAATACTTTGATTGACTACTGATTTAACAAATTTTGCACCATTAGTTATACTCTTACATGTTAGGCAAACATTCCTTCCACATTTATAACAACCTTTTTCTTTTATTTGAGAGGAAACTTCATGCATATCCTCCCCTAACATGGGACCCCTTACTAAACTTGGAGCTAAAAGTTGTTTCAAGTTTTTATTCTTTTTGAAAATCATGTTTGGTTTATCACCTATTATGGGGTGTAATATGTTGTCTTGCTTTAGGAGGTGGAAATTTTTTCGTAAGGTTTATTTAATTTGCTTAGATTTACAATTGTATTTAGAGACAAACAACGTCTCCTCACCCCTCCCCGGTGTATTTGTCTTTTTTGAAGTTTTTTCTGTCTAATTTAAGGGATCTCTTAAGGGCTTTCTTCAGTGTCACTTGTGGATATTCCTTAGTTTTAAAGTCATCTAACATTTTATTTGCATGGTCAATAAAATCTAATTCTTTACTGCAGTTTCTGCGGAGTCTCACCAATTGGCCATAGGGGATATGTTCCACCCATGGTCTATGGTGACCACTCCTATAATGCAGAATCAGTAGGTTTACAATAATTTTTTGAAACAATTATATTCTCCTCAATCTGGAGAGCTATATCAAGGAAACTCACCTTAGTGGGATCAATTGTGTGAGTGAATTTCAAATTAAAAGTGTTGGTGTTCAAACTGTGAATGAAATCATAAACCGTGTTGTCGTGACCCCTCCATATTACAAGCAGGTCATCGATAAAACGTTTATAGAGCAACAGATTCGACGCAATGCAATTAGCGAGATATGATGAGTTATGCATACACTCACAGCCGTCCATTATCTGTAATGTGTGCGTACATACTAGCACCGGGATCAGGCAGCTGTTACTCAATATTCACAGCACACTTCCCATATATATGTTTGCAATACAAACGCAATTAGCGAGATATGATGAGTTATGCATACACTCACAGCCGTCCATTATCTGTAATGTGTGCGTACATACTAGCACCGGGATCAGGCAGCTGTTACTCAATATTCACACATATGCACACTTGCATATTGTTTTTTACTTAACTTTGCACATTACTTGCATATTCCCACCCCAAACCGACATTGGAACACCCTCTGAACTTAAAGGGCCTAGGTCCAGAGTATGTACAAAGCATAAATGCACACAGTGTCTTCTAAGACATTCACATATGGTAAAACCTGCTGCATACACACATCTCAAGATTGGGTCTACTGTATTCAAGAGCGAAATTTGAGTTAAAAATACTATTCTTCAACCATTAAATCAGAACCAGTTTAAAGTTTGGTCAAACATCTTAGTTCATCTAATGTTTTTAAACTGCTATTTTCATTAATTATTTTATGTTTGCCACTCCATTGACATTTATTCTCGGATTCAGTCAGAGACTACATTTAAATCACATATGCCATATTGCAGTTTTGTGTTACATTATGGCTTTGGAACATTGATATAGATAAAGATTGAACCTCTGGGAAAATCTAGGGCTCGGCTGACCTGGAATCAGATCAGTCACTCAGTTACAGAGAGGTTTGAGCTCAAATGAGACATTTATGGAAATTGTCAAAAATTAGTTCTCAAAAGACATGGTGATGAATCTCATAGCAAAGGGTCATATTCTAGCTGCCATTTTGTCTAGTACAGTTTAGAAAGGGAAAAGAACATCTGATAGATTGTTATGGGCTATAGTACGCTTTACCTTGGCACCAGTTATTACAAATGTCCCCCTATGGAGTCTATAACATTTAGAAAGCTTGGAGAAGAGGAACATGAGACGAGGAAGCTAAAGTTGTTCAGCTTATCATAGAAAAAGATGAAACATTTCAAACCTAAAACTTTTACATTTATTTATTAATATATATTTTTTAATAGCTGTGTCCTAAAACCACCTCTGATCTTAATGTGGCTGTTTAATGTATCACAGACAGGAAAGATCTGTAGGACTGTCTGAAATTAAAATAAAGGCAAAAACATACGGGACACAAGGTCGTATTCAGACCTCCGGCCACATCGCATATGAGGCCGGAGTTTAGCGATATGAACTACTTTGTTACGCTATCTTTAAGACCGCGTATACGCAATCTACGTTGCAACGTAGATAGCATAACGAAATTAATGCGCATGCGCAGTAGTTCATATCGCTAAAGGTCTGAATATGGCCCACAAACTTTAAACTCTTGAAGAGGGGTTATGTGAAATTGTGTTCTCAGACCTATGCTGCACAGTATCTGTTCGGCTTGTAAAGTTCATTCCGGGAAATGAAATTTATTATGTTCCATTTGAGTTCAGTTTATCAATAATAGTGGACCTGTCACCAGAACTTTCTACGGGATTTATTTCGTTGCTTTAAAAGATTGTGTCTTTTGCTCCATTTAAGCAGATAAATTGCTTTTTTTTTCCACCCAGAAAAGCATTTTATTCCCCCTCTCTCTAAAGTGCAAATCTTTCCTAACTTTGCTTTAGGTAATTTTTATTTTTATTTCTTTAAACTGATTGTAATGTTTCTTTAACTCTCATTTATTGGAGCAGACATACGATAGAAATGCATAGGTACAATACAAACAAAATCTGCCATAGTAATTACATTGCAACAGGAAAGTAACCATAGACATTGCATTAGAAGCAGGTATATAGGGATTGGGAGGGGAGGGGGAGAGGGAGGTCATCAGGCTATTAGATTTGAGGAGTAGATATGTTGAGGGAAATATATGGAATGGTAAGGTCCAGAGCAACTACAACAGCGGGTAAGTCCCTAAATAGGCAATCAAATAATATTTTACTGAGGAGGGATGGGGGATTGTAGGGCGAAACAGGGGGTCCACACCTTATGGTAAGCATCCTCTGTACCTTGCAGGATAGGCAATCATTCTCTCCATGCCTGCGACAAACCATATGTAAGAAATCAGAGACCGAAGAGAGGGAGGGGCTGGTTTCAACAAAGCTTTGGCAATAATACATTTGGCCGCAGCCAAGACGTAGGCAGCTAGCTTGCGAGAGGAGGAGTCTGTGTCAGGTATAGGGTAGCATAACAGGTAAATCCAAGGATTTTTGGGGGGAAAGCAGGGTAGAAGGGACAGAAGAGTATGAACCACATCCCAGAACGGTGCCAATTTGGGGCAGGTCCACCACACGTGAAGGAACAACCCCGTGCCTCCACAACGGCGCCAGCAACGAGGGGAGGTTGAAGGGAAAATCGCAGCTAGGCGTTCAGGGGTGAAATACCACCGGTAGTATATCTTATACGCATTCTCCTTAATCCTGGTACAGATAGAGGATTTAGCAATACCTTGATGAATATCTTCCCAGGGCTCATCATCATCATCAGGGCAGGGACTTAAGTCTCTCTCCCAATCTCTTTCATGTTTATCCTGAGGGCCAATAAGGGTCTCTAGCAGGATAGCATAGAGAGTGGATATCATCCCCTGACGATTGTAATGTTTTTAACACTGTTCATGTCTCAATCAAGATGTAAATTAACAACAAACTGAATAGACGCTGTACTGGATCCAGACTTTTCGCAATGCAAGCGTTTTACGCTCTTTGCGAGCGGACAATGAGCTGGATCCAGACTTAAGTAAGTGCTTGAAATTAGTTACTCCTGGGCTAAACCATGTTGATTGCAGGGGGAGTCAAGTTAATAGTATTCTTGGCAAATTAGGGAGGAGGGGATAGAGCGCAGTGAGAGGTTGAGAGGGAGGCACCAGGTGGGGATGGGGTAAAAGGGTAAGCAGAGGGGAACAAGGGTAACAAAGTGAGGGGGGAGAGGGGGGAGTGGTGGAGGAGGGAACAACACTAGGATGGTGGGCCCTGCTCATGTGAGGGATGAACTTACAGAAGACATAAGGAGGGGGAAGGAAGTGGACTGCTGGTGTGAGCGGAGGAGAGGGGGAAGGAAGTGGACTGCTGGTGTGAGCGGAGGAGAGGGGGAAGGAAGGAGAAGAAGGGATAGGATGCAGTGAGGATGTTAAGTGGAGGAGAGGGAGGCCACTGAGTGCAGGTCTGTATAGCTCCAAAGTCACCTAGTCCTCTCAGCTCATATGCCTTGGCCCAGGACACATAGGGAGTCACATACCGCGGACCTGTATTAACAGCAGGCCAATGCGCAGGTAAGTCTTTTCTTGTGCATTGGCTCACTAATGTGCAGCTCTCAGCATAAAGTATCTGCGGGCCCCATGTGTCCATGCCCAGGAAAATAGTCCTGACTGTCCCCCCTTAAGGTGGCCCTGTGTTTTAAAGTCCAAATATTGGGCCTAAATCACAGATAAGAAGGAAATAAGTATGTACCTTAATTGCTAGTCAACTCCCATTACCCTTTGTTCTTACGGATCTTTGCTGACTTCCGCTTCCATAGTGCTACCTTAACTCTCCGTGCATTTATTTGTGTGTTTTTTGTAATGTACATGCAGTGTTTACTAACTCAGCCCATTCAGCCCTATTTAAACGCCCCCCCCCCGCGCCTCACACACACACACACACACACACACTTTTCTTAACTTCCTTCTTACGGAGTACTGGCCCGTCCCTTCTTACGGATCTCATAGGCACGGAGCTGAACATCATGCATAATGGGTTTTTGTGTGTAACATTTGGATCGTGCATGCGCAATTCTCATTAAATTGCCAAGATACGCACATAGCCTGTGTATATTTAGGTACGTTATTAAGTGTGAATCAGGGTCCCCACATAAATAGATGTTAGTTAAATAGAATATTGTGAAAAAAGTGAAACCTTGCTCACTAGAGTTATCTTCCAGACAGGTTTTACTGTCAAAATAACACAACTGAAAATTGTTGCCAATGTTTTAAACACATTTCCAGACACATTCAGTTGCTCAGAGAGGCCTTTAATGCATGTTATTCTTCATAATATCACCGCAGACCTTGGAACACTACAATCCCCATTTACATTTTGTTGTTGGCATCCTCTCTCCTGATGTCAGTAGATGTTCCTACTGCTCACGTGGAGAACAGAGGAATTGTGAAGGTCCTGCCAGCCACTGGTCTGGAGATCCCTGGGGGCAGGTAATCTTATCTTTCTGTCCTGAGATATGACCCTGTTGATGAACGATTGGAGAAGAGCCAGTTTCTTTCACACTTGTTGATTCTCGCAACCCCACTGTCACCATACAGAACAGCAGGGACAGCAGGCTCTGGATCTGAGCCCAGTTCAGGTGAAATCAACTCCAGCATTGGGGTTTTTACTAAATGGCAGAAAGCAGGGAGTGAGCTGAAACATGAGGAAATGATGTGTTTCTAAATAGACCCCTTAGGTAACAACAACTTAAACAGGGATGTATATTTTGTGTGACTTGTTTGAATTAATTCTAAACCAACAATTTCAAGTTTGCAGTGTCCTTTCCATCTGAATTTAGAGATCATACTGCATGCTATTGAGCTCCAACAATGGAAATTATTTGATTAAAATAAATATATTATCCTTTTATCATGGGTGTAAGGGCTACATAGCAAGGAGGCGGGGCCTTAGAATAGATGGATGGAACTTGACAGAGGTGGGTGGGACAGGGATTGAACTGGGATGGTACCACCCCCCCCCACTTCTATGTAAACACTCCCCAAGGCCTGATAGAAGCTGCAGCGCTATACATACATACATTCATACATGGAGTGCCAAGCGCTTTCTTACAGTGCAATGGTAAAGGCTACAAAGGGACCCCATCTCTTCAGGGCCCCATAGCAGCCACACCCCTTGCATCCTCTGTAATTGCACCCCTTCCTCTGATCCTAACTTCAGTTAAAGTTAAAGGACTTGCAATTGACAATTATAATAAGTATTTTCTTTTTATTATTTATGCACAGTGTTATATGAGACCAGGGCAGCGCGATGCACTCCATGCTGGATAGGCACCGCTTCTCATCCCCTTGCTTCTCAGAGCTGACATTTAGCCAGATCTGTGACTACTGTGAGAGCCAGCGCCGGTCCTCAATACAGCGATGCCAGCCTGTTCTATAGGTAGATGCTAGATCTAAGTGGGCTAAAGGACCTCTGCTGATGTCTAGCCCATGTGACCAGTCACCTTATCAAAGGGAGGAGTTAGTGTTTCCTTTGTTTTTCTGCCGTGGGCACAGCAGTGTGATTATAATATTTATAAAAGAGGAGGGCGGCAATGTATTTTTTGCAGGGGGCGCCAGACGGGTGTGGGTCCCCGTTTAGAACGGCCCTATTTCGATAGGGCAGTTTCCTCCCAGTCAGTTTCAAACTGGCTGGGATTTCGATTGCATATGCCTCGAGGAGACATAGCAATCGCTCCGAAAAGTAAGTTAAAAAAGTCCCCCACTCCTTCTCCTAATTCTAACCCTAACCCTCCCCTCTCATTACTCTAAACCTAACCCTCCCTTCCTGGCAGCCTGACCCTAACCCACCATCTCCCAGCAGCCTGACCATAACCCTCATCTCCTGCAGCCTGACCCTAACCCACCATCTCCCGCAGCCAGACCCTAACCCACCATCTCCCGCAGCCTGACCCTAACCCACCATCTCCCGCAGCCTGACCCTACACCCTCATCTCCTGCAGCCTGACCCTAACCCACCATCTCCCAGCAGCCTGACCATAACCCTCATCTCCTGCAGCCTGACCCTAACCCACCATCTCCCGCAGCCTGACCATAACCCTCATCTCTCGTCATACGCACATCTCCTTGCGAACGGAAATGCGTTCCGTCTGCAAGGAGGTCCAAAGTTTTTCATTTTACATATGTCTGAATCTTCTCTTTTCATTGGTGTTTCAGTGGATCAAAGGGGGGGGAAACATTGGTGGTCAGGGAGTTCACAAAGAATTAAAAAAAAGCATAAAGGAATCATATCAGGATTCAGGATTCCTTATGCCACTTCCTGCGCATGCGATGAGAGCGAACGGTGCATGTGCAGCATTTTACCAGTATTGTTGGAGCTTCATTAACGAATGAAACTCCAGCGAAGATGCCCCTTCTATCGCAGGACATTGCGGTCCCGCAGAATGAAGGGGCACCTCTATAAATTAGGTAAACAAAGTGTCCAGGATGCGATGATAAGCGAGCCTGGAGCACTATCGTTATATCGTTATCGTTACTATACCTATTTTTAAGGATCTCTATAAATAGAGCCCATTGTGAGCTACTGTAAAGTGCCATTACTGAATTGTCGGTTATTGTGTAGGATATAATTTATGTCCACTGTCTTTAATTCTGAATTCTGCAAATAAATACAGTAATAAAATATTGAAACAAGGCACAGTTTGATATTATTTCATCTATGTTTCCTGTAACATGTTTCCTAATATTTATATTACACATATGTAAGATAATAATGATAAAGGATTCTGGGTTTTTTTCCCTTTCAAATGAAACTCTTTGTATGACCATGGTTTCTGATCCACTCTTACAACTGGTGCTTCAGAGGGATTACTAGAGGTTACTAGGGTAGTTATCTTAATGCTAGGTGTCGTACACAGCTGTAGAACCTCAATTATCTGGGCTGACAGGTGCCATTTAGGGCAGATGTGTCAAACAGGAGAGATTAAATATAGCACAGAGCCTGTCAAATGCTCATTCAGTACCTTAGTGTAGTAATTCATACTCAAATGCCAATCGTGCTACATAAATCCCAAAATGCACAGATCACCCTAAGAACAGAACCAAAATGACAGAGATCGCCTATTGTACAAACATCTATACATCATACAAGCCAGACTATACATACAAGGTTAAGCTGAATCTGATCATGGTGTTGATATCTCTTTAGCCCTTAACAGGCACACATTGGTTTCAAGAAAAGCCAACAAAGATGTGCTTACAACCTGAAAATGCTCAGAGAGAAGCAAGGAGTTCACTCATGTTAAAGAGGACAGGAGAGAGAGAGAGAGAGAGAGAGAGAGAGAGAGAGAGAGAGCATTTGACTTTATTCTTAATAAGAGAAAGGCTGTATTGTTCCATCAGAAAGTTGGAGACCTTGGGTCACCAACTGCTAACAGACAATGTATTCTTAGATGTGCATATGTCTGATTCTAAGTTTGTTTAAAGGTAGCTTTATTCCCTTTAAAGGATATGCTGAAAAGAGGAACCATTTTCTTGCAAATCTGGCACAAAAATGTTCTTTTTTTCCCATTGTTCGTAACAAAGCATTGATTAATTTTTCAATAAACCGTTAAGATCTGGATGTAGTAACCTTGGGCTGTGTTCACACCTAAAGCTCCTGCTTTTTGGTGCAGAGGAGATTTCATAATGCACTTACTACGCATGCCCAGTAGCTCAGTTACGCAATCTACGGACCACTTAGGTACATAGATTGACTACGTGTGGTCTTTAAAGGCCACATGTAGTTTCTTAAGAAGAAAGAGGCAGCCTCTGGGTGTGTTTAAGAAGAGTAGGTGGGGGGAGGGATTTAAATGAGGGGAGAGGGTGGGGTAGGGAGAAGTCTTAAGAAAGAAAATACAGGAAAAAAAGATTTAAAAAAAGGGGAGGTATCGTGGGAGGGAGCATTAAGAGACATGCTTATCGCACTTTCTTAAAGCTCTTTAAACAGTGAATACAGTCCCTTGTCTCTGTCTTCCTGACAGGGCCACCTCAACCATTATGTCATCTTAAATAGTTTCTTTAGGTTTTGTTAGTCATCTAATCTAGGATCTAAATTCTGAATGAGTGAAGGAGAAAAATAAATCAATGTAAAAGTTTCATCCTGCAGGATCACAGTGATGGGGAATATGTTGGGAGGAATGGGCCTTTAAATAGCTAAGTAGATTTCTTATAACTTGAAAAACAAGTGATATCAGCCTGAAGAGACTTGGATGTACAGGTATTTTAAAGACTTTATTTTATCCCTACAGAGTTTGCTGCATAGGACCTGATTCAGACTTCCATGGCAAAGATCTAATGCCACATCCCTGCTGTGTCCAGACTCCCATTCCTGCCCTTGCACGCAAGGGGTTACGATCCATGGGCCTTACCTTAGTAATCACCACCATCCCCAAGTAAAATGAGGATGGCACTGAAATCTGGATAGGGCATATCCAATGTAGGGACCTGCAATCGCAAGTTCCTTGTGTGCAAAGACAGAGCGTGGATCCGACTTCAAAATTTCAAGAGCAGGGGCAGCAGGGATCTAGATCTGGTAAAGCAAGCGATTGGGAGAATTTAACAAACAGAATAAAGCTGGACATACCCGAGCCGTAGCTAGAAATTTTAGTGCCTGGGGCAAAATGAAAAAAATGGTGCACCTGATCCTGGATTTGAAACAAATTTAACATTAAATATTAAATAACTGGTAACCCCCCCTCCCCTTAGGTTTTGCACCCCAGGGTGGCTGTCCCTATCGCACATCCCTAGTTACGGCCTTGGGCCATACACTAGGAAGTTCATTGCTCCCAGCAGGAAACGGCCAATCAACAAGACGATTTTCCCCAAGGGAAAGGTCCCAATATCAGCACCATAGACTGCAGAAGCTGGGAGCGATAATCTATGCAGGAGAGCCTGCAGCTAGCCTATTGGTTGGCTGCAAACACAAATCACAATCACAGTACACATAGAGTCTTGGGTCCACTGTCATAGCACTGAAGAATGCTGTGACAGTACACCCGATAATTGAAAATGCCCACACACTAGAAGATATTGGGAGCATGCTCCAGATTTAAATTAAACATATTTGTATAAAATTGTACCAGAGCATTTCCGGTATGCTTATTTGCCGTATTTCTGTTCCACTAACTATAGCGATTATTTGCTCGATCACCTGAAAATTGGATGACAGGGAAAATAATGGCTCTAGTGTACGGCCCGCTTAAGATAAATAATAGCTGCCCCATTAAAATAATCTAATAACCTATACAATGGGCCAGATCCATATTTAAAAATGAAGGATATTTCAGAAATGACCTACTACGCAACCAGTCAAGTACATAGATTGTCTCCATGCGGTCTTTAATTACCACAAGGAATAGTTTAGGCAGAAAGAGACGTCCTTAAGCCGCCTTGGGGAGTGTTTACATAGAAGTGGGAGGGATTTAGATTAGTCGGGGAGGGTGGGGGGAAGACGGGGAGAGGCAATGTCCATGCAGAGTTTCCTTCTTAAGAAGGAATATCCGCACGGTAAGATAAAGTAGCCCGATTGAACTTGTAAGTGCCATAAAGTACCTAAAAATAGGGGGTGGGTTAGAGGCTAGAAGAGTGAGTTAGGTGCTGATCTGTCCGCACCTAACTCACTCTTAACTGTGAATACAGTCTGACATCCAGTGCGGAGACAGAATTCTGGATCATACCAATGCGTTCGGAAGCAGAATTGGATGCACTAATGAAAGCCATCTCATCCTTATGGGATGTGCGGAAATTGCCTTCTATTAGTACTTGGAATTCTGCCTCGGAACACGTGGGTCTGATGCAGAACTCTGTGTAGAATTCTGTCTCCACAGAAGAGGGTGACACACTCACTATGTGACCGAGATACACATGACGGGTGGACATTGGTATTTAAGCATCCCTGTGCGTGCAGCACACTTAAGGTAGGGTGCAGGGCAGGGCAATCCCCTCTACACGTAGGGTTCTCCTGCATGCGGAATTAAGCCTAGCGTATGGCATATGGTATGTATTATCATAAATATACATAACTAAATTTCTATCTGTCAAAAATGATACAATAATGGCGTAAAAGCATTATTCCCACTAATGAACGCTGGAAACGCAGGAGATGCTACAGGAAATAAAGGAATGCATGTTAAGCTTAACAAGCATTAGAAAAAGTTAACGACAACATAAAATGGTAAGAATACAGGTCTCTGCGCAGTTAAAGTTATCTAATGATCCTCACAATTTTATTTGTGCCAATATCCAATTAGCCTTTTCAACTGCAGCCTGACATTGAGAACACAGACAAACAATATAAGCCACAAGAATGTCTAATTACTATCCATCAATGATTGACCTTTGTCCCTGTCAGAAATTTTATCTTTTCAGTAATTCCTTAGCTTACCATAGCAAAGCCTTTTAGTAAAATGAATTATAATAATATGAGTTTCCTTATACATAATTAACAATGCTTTATGCTGTACTAACCTACATAGAAAATCTCTAGGTTTTTCAAATTCTCTTGGAAGAAGATCGACATTCCCCCAAGAGTCTTCTGCCACACAAAATGTACTAACATAAATTGCTATACGTCTGTGATCCAATGATCTAGCTGGTGAACCCCAGAGATTCGCTCTCAATTAATTTACCTATCTATTGGGTTGGCATATTGTTCATATCAATTGGCATTCTCCTAAGACCTCTGTTCAAGGTTGTTTTCTTATCTGCCCAGCAAAAGTTCTTTTCTTTAGATTTCCAGTCAAAAATCCTCATGCTTACATTACCTTAATGTGGTCCTTGGGGTAATATTTAATGCCAGTTTCTTCATACTTGCAGGAATTTAAAAATACGTTGATGTTGCCATCTGAGCCCTAAGGCTTTGACTTGGGACTTGTTACAGCATTGAATTCCTCACCCATGACCAGCATGGGCCTCTACTTGAATTATGATTGGCTAAGAGGTCTCTATGCCCGTATAGCTGTAGTTTTACTATCATAAACTGGCAACATCCAACTGCAACCTACTATAGTATTGGAGATAACAGTACCAATTTCTAGGTTAAGTCAGCCTCTGATTCCCACATTATCATGTCATTTTATGAATAAAGCAACATCAGGAAATATAATGAAATATCATGGAATAAATAAGAAAGAAGAGGCTGATCAGTGGGTGTGAGAGGAAGGGTAAGTGTAGATGGACTGTGTTCAGAGATGCGTTTGTTCAAAAGTATGCAATTATACGCATGCACGTAGCAAGCCACACCCACCAATGGCCATGACACTCCCCTCTTATACAATTGTAGACATACGCCTCCATAGACCACCTCTAACTTTACATGTGTACTTACGTACGTATTTGTATTACGTACGGGCGTTTTGATGTAACCGCGCCCTCAAAGACATTTAATGCCTCCCCCCACCCTCTTTCATGTAAGGTATTTCAACCCCGCCCATCCGCACGTAAATTCCCAAGTGCGATTCACATGTACAAAAGCAAAGTATATTCCCTGCATCTTAAAGAATGTATATACATTTGCTACCCTCACATTGGTTTAGAGCAGGCCTGGCAAACCTGTGGCTCTCCAGGTGTTGTAAAAATACAAATCCCAGCATGCTTTGACTGCATAGACCTAAGTGATACCTGACAAAGCATGCTGGAAGCCGTAGTTTCACATTACCTGGAGAGCCACAGGTTGGCCAGGCCTGGATTAGAGTGTTGTTTGCCGCTTCAGGTGATTTATCTTCCAACAGATCATTTTGTGGAAATGAAAGGCTGGCTACCGTCAGTTTTCAGCTGTCTGCCCTTAGAAGACATGGCTCCCGCGATGGCCTTGTCTCCGAAGACTGTAATGGCAACACGTAAGTTTTCTTATCCCTAACCCATCCCCTTCCTGCAATATAACCCTAAGCCCCGTCACTCCTAACCCTCTCTTATCCTTAACCTTAACTCTCTCTTCTCCACAGCCTAACCTAACTATAACCATTGTCGTCCTGCAGCCTAAAAGTAACCCTTTCCTCTCAGCAGCCTAACCCTAACCCTACTTTTCCTGCAGACTCACTCTAACCAGAATAGGCACCTTGTCGAAACAAGACTATTTAAATTTACACTATAAAAACAAGCAGTAGGCAATGGTACAGCAGAAAACGAAGCTTTTGATTGTATTGTTGTCTAAAACAGGCCAAAAGAAAAATTCATGTATTTGCCTAATGATCATCCCTATAGAATACTGAACAGCCCTCATGTATTATAGTCTAGTGAAGGTTGTACTCCTTAGTGTTCTTGAATGATTGAGTTATCTCCGAAAGAAAAAGAGAAATGCTAACAAAGGCAAAAATATAAATTCTAACCAAGTTCAGTGGACATGTGGTGATGGGAAGTGAAGCGTGCCAAGGTCAACCTGAACAGACTCAAGCATGATGTCCTTACATCAGCAGCAAAGTGCCCCATTAAATTATTTTCAAATGCGGCCAGCAATGCATCTTCTAATTTAATTCCTTGAGCATGCAGCATTCTGTGCGATCTAGATTATGGTGCTTATTCCTCTTAGTTTATAAAAGAACGTCTTAACATCTAACCTGCCAATCAGTCATCTACATTAAATATTATAAGTCAATTATATAAAGACCTATAGCGCATGATTTTATAAAAGGATTTACAGATCATGTGGGGCACAGACATCTTTAGTTAATCCATAAACACTTTTAATTGATGCTATTCCCCCATAATACATGTTATTTTCCTAATAAAATATTGTCTGAGAGTTGCTTTGATATCACAAAGGCCAATCAAAGCCATTCAATTTCCTCCTGAAGTAAAGGAACAGAAAGGCTGACGGATAAATTGTCCTTGATAAAAAAATCATAACAACTGTAAAACTCTTAAACACTACGTTCCACAGAGGGAGCAAACAAGATCAAAAGGTTTGATTCATTTTTAAAGTGTTTACTAAGCTGTTTTTATTATTATTTAAACAGAAAATAAAATTTTCAACTCGGTTTAGATAATGTGAATAATGTACCGTAAAATGGATTAAACTTTTGTGCAGCATATGAATGCATGACCACAGGTCTCACTGCTCCGAGGGCATTTGAACCGAAGTACCCATCCCAGACCCAGTGCGTGGGGGGGCTACCAGCTTCAGCTATAGAGAAGTAGTCTGCCTGTTACAGGACATTAGCACAGGCAGCCCTGTGTATAATGCCAGGGAGTAGTAGCAGCAGAGGTGGACTGGAACCACTATCCATACCCATGGATAGCAGCTCTGGCTGACCCCTGCCTCTACTACTCCCCAGAAGAGGTGTGGTTTGCTGGTAGATTTAAAAAAAACCATTGTACGGTAGCAGATTACAGACTCCCGACTTCTGGAGTCATGAATAGTTATCCACCAAAAGGTAAGTGTTTAAATCCAACCCAACCCTTAACCCATTGCTAACCGCCTATTTTCCTGCACCTCCTAACCCTAAACCTTCATGCTCCTCAGCCTAACCTTAACCATCCACGCTCCACAGCCTAACCCTAACCTTCCCCTTAAGCCCTAACCTTATACCCGCCGTAGCCGCCACAGTAAACTCTCACGAGCGTATGTCCAATGATTCTGCATCTACTTTTTCCAACAGAGACACCTTTGTGGAATGCAAATTTAAATCAGTGATATCACAATTCCAAAATCACAGATCTGACTGTAGTGTGTATGGATAAACGGCCATGCGCATTAGGATTTTAGGTCCGGATTCACAGTTACGTAGTTTCCATCTTATGTACGTTGTTTTAAGAATTGAGCTACTACGCTTACACAATCTACGTACAGAAATGGTACATAGATAGCGTAAATAAGCTGCTATGCATGTGTAGTAGCTCAATTCTTAATACAACGTACGTAAGACGAAAACTACGTTACTGTAAATATGGCCCTTAGTCTTTAGTAAAATGGTTACTTATGTTGCATTGTGTAAAATATTATGCAGTGTGTACCCAGTTTTACATCTATACTCTTATACAATACATCGTAGCATGGGTTTTGACCAGTTTTTCTCACAATACATCTCAGTAGTATGGATAAAATGCTAAGCCCATATTGACAAACACTGGTAGTAACTTTACAAAACACCTGCTGCTACCTGCTGATGTTTCCCATTTGCTGAGCAGGTTCAGGAAATTTTAAAGAGAATCCAATGTTAAAAATAGATTAACATTGAGGAGATCGGAATAAGTCAGGTAGCACCGAGAACAAGATCTGGAATGTTTGAGAAGCAGGGAAAGATGCAGCTCTGTCTTACCTTCTTCTCCATTCAGGGCCAGATCCAAAGTTTAGAAATAAGAAGAAATCAGGTGGAAAGTTACACCTGGACAAAACCATGTTGAAATTCAGGTGGAATCAATTGAATTGTAATCTTTGCATGCTGGGAGAATGCTTAGCTTTTGTTTATTGCACACAGATATTAACCAGATTTATTTTCACACTGTTATTTAGATTTGGGCAAGGAAGCATCACCTCTCAACTCTAATACTGTTTGCAACAGTTGCAATTTAACATGCTTTTGTCCAGTTATAACTTTTCAGCCCATATTTTTCCACCCCTTCACGGACACGTTCCCCCAGGTATACCTATTTTCCATAAAAAATGTTGCAGGGTATGGCTATGGAGTAATGAGCTTTATGTATAAAATTAAAGTATTTTTCCTGCATGCAAAATAATTCAATATAATTAGCACCCCATACTTTGCAAATGGTTAAGACAAACTGTACTCTATATCTGTTTTGCCCTTGCTTTCAATGGGCTGGATCCAGACTTAAGTAAATGCTTGAAATTAGTTACTCCAGGGCTAAACCTCCTGGGGGCATGGTTTGTTCAGTAAAGGGGCGTGGCTCTGATCTGCTCTCATTTCCATGTATTATAATGTGTAAAATCTAATTTTACACGTTATCATATGAGCTAAGTACTCACAGGAGAGGGTCTTGTCACTTTAGCAGAGCTGTAGGAGTCTGTCCCCGCAGCTCTGTTATAGTGATCATGTGGTGCAGGACTGGAAGGTAAGGAATTAGGGGGGAGGGAATTAAAGGTCCAGAATCTGGTACAGAAGCCTTTTTAGCCAGTACACATTATTAAAAAAAAAAGGTACTGTGCCTGCTAAATAGGTACAGTTGGAGGGTATGCATAGGTTTATGCAGGGTTGCTTATTTTCTATTTCTTACCTCTGGTAGATCTTGGAGGGGAAAAATAGATGCCGGTATGGGGGTGGAGCTTAATGACATGATTAATGCACATCACATCATTAAGCCCTGCCTCCTGGTCCATTACTACTGCAGTGCATAGTGTTCTTGTGGGTGGGTGGGGTTTGATAATGGAAATCACATCATCAAGTCCCATCCAATACCTAGTAACACTAGGGATTGCTGAAATGAGAGCCAGGGGGTCGGAACTTGCAGGAGATTTTCCTGCTTTCCCAGGATACTGCCCGAATTTCAGGAGTCTTTCTGAATATCCAAGGCCATAACTAGGGGTGTGCGATAGGGGCTGTCACCCAGGGTGCAAAGTCAAAGCGGGGTGCCAGTAAGTTCATTTTTACGGTTGAACTGGTTATCAATTCAGAGTTTGGGAAGCCATTTTTCCTTTTTGCCCCTGGTGCTAAAATTCAGCCATTGCTCTGGAGTCCACAACCCTGGTTTTATGCTTAATCTATAAATTAGAGTTGAGCTTAGAAACCTTACCTCTCAATGCTAATCCTGCTTTCACAGTGTTTCATTGGCCTCCTTTGCACTCCAACATTGTATTGATCAGGTCTACATGTGTATCTAAAAAAAAGGTGTAAACTCAGCTCAAGACCAGCCCATAGCTCCATTGGAGTATCTAAAATGGCTGCCGAGTGTGCAAAATGCACATGGGCCCCTCAGAACAGGGGGTCCTGTGGCACGCACCAGCCGGTGTGTTCATATGGCTTTCTTTTTCAATTCTCTATGGGGTAGATCCAGAGCTACATACGCGAGCGATTTTATGCTAGCCGCTGACGTAAAATCGCACATAAGTATTTACTGCGCATGCGTGTGGCAGATGTTACGCCACGTAACTCATAGCGTACGGGCCAGACACGTACTAACAGTGTAACTACGAACGAAGTGGCGTGCCAACCATATGACCAATTACAATTTGGAGGCGGGGTGAGGCATTTAAATCATACAGTATGGGCGTGCTTAGGCAGGTATGTACGTGAAGCAAGTACGTACTTCAGTACTTACGCAACGTAAAGTTAAGGTAGGGTTCGGCAAACGTAAAACGGCCAAAGTATGTACGAGCGAGGGGAATAACTTTTTAAACTCCATGACTTACATATGCTGTTAATTCTGAAAGTCTCTCATCACATAAAGTTGTCTGTAGTTCAGCAGTAGATTAAAATCTATCTCTACAGACACAAACGCTTTTATGACTTAATGAAAAAATGTACGCTGCAGGCAACCATATGTCTATATTTAAGCTGTACAGATCTCGCGTATCCAAATTGTAATGAAGTGCGACACGGCATTTATTACCGCAGTTCATGTAAAGGTCTACAGCACTGCTAGGTAACCTGTCCCTCTTCATTCATTACGTAACAGGCAGGAAATGCTGAATCATGTAGTTCTGCACCGACTAAAGCTCCACAAAACATCTAAGATACAACAGCAGGTGTTCTACATTACTAGAGAAGAACAAAGTTGATGGTCAGACCAGCTCAAATAACATTTTGCTATAAAGCAAGTGTGATACGATCTGTCAGGTCTATTTTTCTTTGTAATCCTGGAATGTATATATGAAAATGTCATTTTAAATGCAAATTGTAGGAATTTATAGTCTGTGCGTAGCGCAGAAAGAAAAAATGATTTCAAATTCTTGAGGTTGGGGCAGTAACGGATTAAAGACTGCACAGGAATGGGGCTGAAATGAATGACCTATTACGAGTGTCATTCCATTGACATTAGGCCCCAAAGGTGTGTGGAGTTGCTGCAACTATAAGTGAATTAGTTATACCTTTAGTTTAGTTCAAGTTGGGCTTAAAGAAAAGATTTAATTAGGAAATAAAAAATGAGGTCACAATCATTCTGCAGGAAGGTTTCTAATCCTAGGAAAACGAGAGTTTTGATATCCCATCTAGAGCAGAACATATGGGGCACAAGTTTAATAGGTCTCACTCATCATGTCCCTCTGGGAAAAGGATCATAGGGGTAGATCCAGACCTAAGTGCTTGTTACGTTTCATCACGTAACGTATTTACGCTAGCGTATTTTCTATGCACTCCCCCTCGATCATACGTACTTTGGCCGTTTTACACTTGCCAAACCCTACCTTAACTTTTCAAAGCGTAACTCCTGACGTATGTAAAGGCTTTACGTATGTAAGTGACTAAGCACACCCCTACTGTATGATTTAAATGGGTGTAGTATGGATGTCATGCCCCTTCGTTCGTAGTTACGCTGTTGATATTAGGTTTGTAGTTCAGAGTTACGTGGTATAACATCTGCCACGTGCATGTGCAGTAAATACTAATGGGCGATTTTACGTCAGCGGCTAGCATAAAATCGATCGCGTACGTAGTTTAGGATCTGGCCCATAGACACTGCTCAAATCTCTGGGACCCTGTACTGGGGGAAGCCTCCTTGGACTGTCAAGGTCCTGTATAGTTACACCCAATGCTGTGGTGTCCTTAGGGATCTTCCTCTATGCTTCACTGAGAATCTGCAATTTAACCCTTTAAAAATGACCCATTTGAGCAGTCTCTCCTTGCTCTCCTTGAACTTTAGGTGGTTTATATATGCGGACTATTTTGTGGTTATAGGCTGTTGTTCTGATGTCAACCTGGTGGGTGTGTCCTTTGTGCTGTCCTTTTGGATGACTCAAGGGGACAGGATCAATGGGTGTGGGTCCCCGTTTAGAACGGCCCTTTTTTAATAGGGCTGTTTCCTCCCAGCCAGTTTCGAACTGGCTGTGATTTCGATTGCATATACCTCGAGGAGGCATTGCAATCGATCCACGGAGCACCAAGCTTTCAGTGCTCTAAAAATTATTTTTAAAAAGTCCCCCCACTCCTTTCCCTTATTCTGACCCTAACCCTCCCCTCTCACTACCCTAACCCTCCTTTCCTGGCAGCCTGACCCTAATTGTCCCTTCCCTGCAGCCTGACCCTAACCCTCCATCTCTCACAGCCTGACCCTTCCCCTGCAGCTGACCCTAACCCTCCCCTGCAGCCTGACCCTAATTGTCCTTTCCCTGCAGCCTGACCCTACCCCCCCCTCCCCTGCAGTCTGACCCTAAGGATATCGGTGGCGGCGGAATATCCAAATGCGAATGGGTGAAGTATGCTGATCGACGTACTCACCCATTCTTAAAAAAAAAAGTATGAACTGGTAAGTATTTGAAATAGGGACATCCGAAAATGAACTTTCGGATGTCCATATTTCGGAATTAGGAACATCTAGCATGGGACTGCAACCGGTGTCAATGTAGTCAGGGGCATATGACCATCCCCATCAAGTAATATTTTTTACTGTTTGACTGGTGCTGAATTTTCTTACATTTCTCTGCCCTCATTTTAAAATGTAATAAAGCCATGACCTTTTCATCAAAACTCTCTCTCCTGGTCTGAATTAATTAAATGTGTAAATCTGCCTGACACAAAATACTGATCATAATCTGTGTGTGGAGTTGGGAATCCATAGTTAAAATGGATGTGGTTTGCCGGTACAATGGTCTCTTTCTCGTACGGCTGTTGAATGTTGACTTTGTGGTGGTGATGCAGCTCCAAAGATTTCTCCCCTAACCCTCTGTTTCCCACAGCCTAAACCTGACCTTCTACTTCTTCAGCCTTAACCCTAACTCTCCCTGTCCCGTGGTTTAACCCTAACCATCCTCATAAGCCCTAACTCTCGTAACCCTCCTTTCTTAAGTCCTGACCCTAACCTCAGCTTCCGCAGCAATTTCGCTATAGAGAACGGGTAGAAATAGGTACCTCTTCCCAATAGTCTTTTTCTCATTGGAGAGCATTTCGAACATGATACAGCTGCCAATTAGCTTGGGGCTTTATCATGTTCAAAATAGGGGGCCGTATTCTTAGATCCATCCATGTGCAATTATACGCATGCACATAGCAAGGCAACACCCACCAACACCCATGACACTCCCCTCTCACAGCCGTGCAATCATACACTTACGCCTCCATAGAGCACCTCTAACTTTACGTGTGTACATATGTGCGTATATGTATGCCATACATGCGATTGTATGTAACCGCGCCCTCAAAGACTCATTTAAATGCCTCTCCACATGCTCTTTCACGTAACTTTTCAGGTAAGTTTTTTAACCCCGCCCCTCCGTACGTATGTCTCCAAGTGCGATTCACATGTCCTTGCCTAAAGCTCTTACCTGCGTATATTCTACGTTACTTACGTAAATAAAGTTACTACGCACCTAAAAATACGCACGCAACTCCATGTGAAAACAGCCCAGGACCCTCAACCACATCCCGTCACAGTAAGCTCAATGTTCATCCGGTACTGAGATGGTGTAAGATGGTGCCAAGATAAGACGTGCAAGTTGTTATCACCAAATGCATCATGATGCAAATATTCTATGGAATTGATTTATGAAAATCTCTTCTATTTATTCTCTGCAACTCTACACTAAAATAGTATAATAGCAGAATGTACAACAGATTGAAGAGTATATACATTTCCTCTTTTCATATCCCTCTAGAGACATGCGTAGGTTCAGTATATCCTGCTGTGGTAAACATTTTTTTTTTATGCTTTTAAATAGAAATAAAGAAATCTGCCATAACTTCACAGTTTACTAACAACTTGTCCAGAAAGTATTGCTTACTGCAGAGAAAACATGGATTGGAGCTAAAGCGATTTGGAGTTGAATTTCCTGGTTACAATTCATTGTCGCCAGCAATATTGGCCTGTATTCAGAGTACCGGACGTATAACATATAAGTCTGGTGTTTAGCGTTTTTTCCTACTGCGCATGCATAGTGATCTTTTAACGTAATCTCCGTATCTTTTCCTACGTAGATTGCGTAAATACGTTCTTTAAGAAAAAGATACGTAGATTACGTTAAAAAATTACTAAGAATGTGCAGTAGTAAAAATTGCTAAACACCGGACTTATATATTATTTGTCTGGTACTCTAAATACGGGCCATTGGGCCTGATCCAGACCTACGCCGATGCGCTGTGCTTACTAAAGCACAGCATATCGGCGTTGATTTTGACGGACACACCCCCTGTGGGGGCGTATGGCCCCTTCCTTACGCTGGCTGAAGGCTACCCTAACTTCAGCTGGCGTAAGGAAGGGTCCATACGCTCGCACAGGAGCGTATGGCCGCTTAGCCCCCCCGCCCACCTACACTAACCTGTCCCTACGGCGCTGCTACGGACGCCCGATCCACGATCAGGCATTGCCGTAGCGACGCTGCCCGGCGCATGCGCAGATCGGCTGGCGACGGCGGCCGTTATTCTGGATCAGGCCCATTGTGTCTAAAGATGCAAAATCAATGTTAATGTGCCGAATGGTGCAGATGAATCCTGCCGTGTGACAACCTTTCCAACAGAACAAGAGAGAATTCTGAATAGTGCTTGTTGCTCTTTTATTTTTTTTTTTAAGATCTTTGTTGAAAAACATTAGTAATAAAAATAATAATAACGCACTTCCATGCGTGAGGAAGTCTGTCCGTCCAAACTAGAGAGGGGGGTGAACGCCCCCTGTCACTCCCCTCTGTCGTTGGGAGCAAGTTTGACTTAAGCTGCCGTCCGACCGCTGATCCACTTGTAAAGTGGAGGAAACCTCCCCCACTGTCCAATTTATATCCTTCACCTCGCCCACCCTGGCAGAGGGGAAGCACAGCCCCTTCCCACGTAAAGGACATTGGGCCGCATCCAGAACTACGTCCGTCTTCCATAGACGGACGTAATTCACTGAACAATATCTACTATGCATGCTTAGTAGCTATTGTACGTAATCTGCGTATCGTTTCGATACGTAGATTGCGTATATGCGGTCTTCCATAGACGGACGTAGTTCTGGATCCGGCCCTAAGTTCCGTACGATGGTAGTAACATTACTGTTAGGTTTGTAATGTAACATGCGCCCTCCAATCCATTTAGCCCGCTTACGCTCCTTGTGTACTAAAGGATAAAAATAATGGGGTAGATCCAGAACTACGTGTGACGTACGTTTATTCGCGGAGCGTATTTTCGTGCACGTAAGCTCGCTACACTCCCCTCGGCACACCCCTTGCACGGACGTATTTTGTCAAGATACACTTCCCAAACCCTACCTTAACTTTTACACACGTAACCGCTGTCATACACACACGTAAGTATGGGCTGCATGAATTTACGCAGCTAAGCACGCCCATACTGTACACTTTAAATACCACCCCCCGCCTACTTCACGTATTTCACACGTATTTTCGAGTAACGTAAAATTGGCACGTCCACGCGTAAGTATTTACGTGACACATACGTGAATGCCCCATACGTTCACAATTACACTACATGAATGAGCGTATTTTCTATGGTGCGCATGTGCAGTGCCTTCTAAACTGCGATTTTACGTGTCCACCACGCGTAAATTCGCTTCGAAGCGTTGTTCTGGATCAGGCCCAATGTATTGATTCTATTGTACTGAAAGAGCAAAAAAAGGGAAACATAAACAATCATCCTTTCACCCCTCCCCCCCATTGCATGTGTTCACACCTCTTAGACATTCTTTCACCACCTTGCATGTTGCAACCAGTCTTTCACCCCATTGTATATCTCCAGCCATTTTTCACCCCCACTTCCTCTGTTGTATGTATGTTTCCAGCACTCCTTTGTCTCCAGTCCCCAGCCATTCCTTATGATCCTTTCATTGACTTACCTTGGCGTTGCTGGTCTCCCAGTCTCTGTGTCTGTGCTGTGGCTGTACTCCTGGATGTCAGCTCTTAATTAGCCGATGCGCTGCTTTAAGCCAGTCTGCACCCCCCTAGTGATGCCTCTTGACCCGGGCATGCTCGGGCCTGGGTAATTAGTACCTCCTTCTCCCTGTTAGGTGCCCCTGGATGTGATTTGTGAAGATTTCACCATGCTCTGAGCTCTAAGTACAATAACCATTTCTAGCCTCTGATTTCTGGAGTCCAGTCATCTAAACACAAAAGCCTTTCTTATTCCTAGAGACATTTTTAATTCTGTGTGAGACACTTTATACCTGCTTTTAGAGTAGCAGGGGACTAGTCGTATGAAAGCTCTTGGAACTGTAAGCTGACAGCGGTGATCGGCTTATAAGTAGATGAAGCTTTCCTGTGTACTTTTCTTCTTGCAGTTATGTAAACATCGTTAAAGTGTACACTTCACATAAGTGAATCATTAAAATGTCCATTGTACATGCTCCCTGTGAGCAGCTTTTGTAGCCCTGTGGAACATTTTACATTTTCTGTGTGAGCTTTTAATTTGCCCACTTAGTATCAGAGAAATGAATCACCAGTACCCATAATGACAGACACAAGCCAAAAGAACAAGTTTTATGGGGTTGAGTCACCAGAGTCACTGTTATATACTTGGAATTGTTTTACTGTTGTACCAGAAACAAAGGTAGTCACTCAAGGTCATGTGACATCCTGATCAGCGCTCTGAGCTCCGAGTTCTTTGCTGTTTGTTCTGCTCTGACTTTTACTTTCTCCCTTCTGGAAGATCCTGAAGGAGAAAAAGAAACGGCAGTATGGGGGGGCAGGGCTTGATGAGGTCATTTATGCAAATCAGCTTGTAGTCTGTTAATGCTGTAATCCATAGTGTTATTAAGGATGGGGCGGAGCTTGATGTCACAAATACATCATCAAGCCCCACTTAACCTTAGTAGGCTCTCTTAATTGCACAAATGGAAAGGGCAGAGGGTGGGACTTGAGGCTGTGATTTGCATTACATCGTATCAATGCAGATTAGCCTGCTCTCCCAGGATTCTGCTGAATGTCGGTTGTATCATAGTTCGATAAGCTCTGAAAAAAAAAAGTTTGCTATAGGGAATGGGAGCCTGTTTCCCCTTCCCAATGGCTACAATCTACAGTGGGTAGATTATGGTCAGGCTGAAGCAGCTGTGGCGGGTATAAGGTTAGGGTTAGGGTCTAGGGGAAGGTTAGGGTTAGGGTTAGGCTGAGGGGCATAAAGCGTAAGTGTTAGGGCTGAAAAAGGGGCAGGTTAGGGTTAGGCTTTGGGAAAAGGAGGGTTAGGGTTAGGAAAGGGTTAGGTTAAACACTTGTCTTTTGGTGGATGATTCTTTTCTCCACTGATTTCTAAAATGCAGACTAAAATGCAGTACTGGAGAACTATGCTCTGCCCCCCTCCCTGTGTATGTGGGGCTGGTAACCATTTCTATAGTGCATCCATCTTCATCCCCTACCAAATTTGTCTCCATATTATCCATGATGTCATGTAATGTTATATTTGGTGGATGTTGTTATTTCATGTGTTATTTATTGTATAATAAATGCTGTTTTCAGAAGTTTGATACAGTTGCATACATCTTCTCTTTTTATTTTTTAATGGTCTTAAGTGCCGCAGCTATTTTTATTTTCCCCTTAAAGTCTGACCATAAGACATAATATAACAATTTTTTAATATCTCAGTCTCCCTGATATTCATTTGCAAAAGTTGGCGAGTATGTATTAGCTCCATATTGCGCAGGACTGTAAGATGGGTGTGGTTCGCCGCTGAGAACGACCCTTTTTCAAAAGGGGCATTTTCGACACCTTATTTGCAAAGACGGAGCTCCTGAGACCCTTCCTACCTCATCGCAGAGAGGACAGCACCACTCACTATTTCCCCAACCCCAACCCTTATGCCAATTCTTACCCTAACCACCCCCTTCTATTACCCTAACCCTTTCTTCCCCGCAGCCTAACTCTGTCTTGCTGCTGTTCTGAGGAGCGTCCGCTTCATGGTTTTGACCTGTGCAAATATCTGCCTGCACGGTTGTGAGAGGAGAATGCCAGGGGGAGTGCATTATGATTAGTTACATGTAACTTAGGTACATAAAAAGATTTTAAGTCTGGATCAGGCCTAAATTGTCTTAAGGATACCAGTTTTGCCATGGTCGCCATCAAGAGGGTACCAGCCGTTACAGTATACAGGGCACTAGATTGGGAGGTGGATTAGGCTTTTTAGTGCTGAAACCCTGGTCTTGCACCTGTGTTTAAGAGGGCAGTGCCTCCATGTGATTTCATATAGAGGATAAGTGCCATTGACTAGTCCACAATTTGTGATGGCAGACCTGTGCATAGCGACTGCTTTTTCTTTCTGCATGTGCACACATATCTAATCGGAGTGCACTGCAACCTATTTGTGAGTTACAATAATGACATCTTTCGATAGAAGGGCAAGGTTATGATGGCAACTGGACTTGCCTTGGTATTACAATGTAGACCGGCACTCTGGATCCTACTCCAGACTTTGGAAGTCCAGTGATGAAAGGGGAAATATGGGCTCGGGGATCCAATTGCATGAATATTTAATCTTAGTATGCTTTATTATCTAAATAATAATAATAATAATAATAATGGGCCGGATTCACAACAACGGACGTATTGCATATACGTCAGGTGTTTACTGATATTTGATACTGCGCATGCATAGTATCTTTTTTCCGTAATTTTAAAATGTGCAAAAAAAGTTAAAATTTGGGGAAAGGGGCGTGGCTTCGTGGGTGCCACGAAAGGGGCGTGGCCTAGCTGCCATGTGGGGTAGACTGTCATGGAGGATGATGGTCCTGACCTGTGCTGCAATAGGAAAGCAGGTGAGGATGGTAAATGTGTCACAACATATTCAACAGTGCTTATGCACAGACACAAGCTCTGGTCCATTGTGTAATGTGCTCTACTAACGCATTGTATACTGCTATAGATATTAGATCTGTTCCTGCAATATAAAATACTAATTTAATGTGTAAAAGAAGTCAATTATAAATTACTTAATAATATCAAAGGGCCTGATCCAGACCTATGCCGATGCGCTGTGCTTACTAAAGCACAGCGAATCGGCGTCCACTCTCCCCGACACTCCCCCTGTGCGGGCGTATTTCCCATTGCTTACGCCGGCTAAAGGCTAAACCCTAACTTCAACCAGCGTAAGCAATGGGTAAAACGCTCGCACACGAGCGTACTACCGCTAAGCCCTCCCTCCTTATATTACCTCCCCCCGCCCACCTACACTAACCTTAACGTAGGGACGCTAGGGGGACGCCCCCTTCAGCGTCCCTACGCTGACAAACTTCCTGCTTTCACAAAGAACGTTAATGGACGTCTTAGATATTTTGCCAGTCAGATAGTACGACCATAGTATCAGTATTATTATTTTACAAATGTTTTTTTTAACATTATATTAATTAGCTCTTTACCATTTTAAACAGTACTTCAACCTATGTTGCATTACAGTCTAATTCCCTAACACACACACTCACAGTGGGGGCGGGTCGGGAGCAGACCTTGAACGGGGCAGAGCTTATTTGTCACGTTTTCGGGCTCCAAAATGTTGGGAGATATGCTAATATACCCCACATATATTACACATATTGGAAACCCCCCTTTCAAAATCCTGCGTTTGTCACTGGATTAAGGAGAAAAGATAGTACACATGCGCAGTATCAAATATCGGTAAACACCGGACGTATATGCAATACGTCTGGTGGTGTGAATCCGGCCCAATAATAACTATAACATAATACTAATAATAATAATAGTAGTAATATAACAACTATAATAATAACAATAGGCCAGATGCTAAAATAAGTACGCTATCATAATTTAACCTATTTATATGTACTGCGCATGCGCGGCAGATGTTACACCACGTAACTCCTAACGTACGTACCATCAGCGTAACTACGCACAAAGGGGCGGGGGCATCAATATGGCACCCGTAATTACGCTGGAGGCGGAGGGAGGCATTTAAATTGTACAGTATGGGCCGGGTTAGTCTGTTTCGTACGCAAATCCATCACATACGTCTGTACTTACACTAGGGAAAGTTAAGGGTTTAAAGTTAGGGCAGCGTAAAACGGCCAAACTACGTACAAGCAAGGGGATTGCCTAGGGGAGTGCATAGAAATTACGCTCACGTAGATACGCTATGCGTTCTAACGTAACTAACCCGTAGGTCTGGATTTACCCCAATAATATTAAGTAACAGAGCCCATTGGACCTGAACTTGAATTAAGAGCGATCACACGCACACTATCATAAGCACTTTGAACGAATTGGACATGTGTGCGGTCCTATAGTCCATGCGTGTGAGAGCAGTGGCGCACCCAGGGGGGTTTCTGGTTGTCCAGAAACCCCTCACATTGGGGTAGATCCAGAACTACGTGTGGCGTACGCCCCCCCAGATTTTAAAATGAAAAAAAAATAAATTGAAAAATGAGAAAAAAAATTGAAACTTCAAAAAGGGGCGCGCCTTAGCAGCCGTGTGATCTGGACTGACATGGAGGAAGGTGGTCCTGGCCTGTGCTGAATTAGGAAAGCAGGTGGGAATGGTGAATTGGTAACTACAAATACAACAGTGCTTATGCACTGACACAGGCTCTGTACATTGTGTAATGTGCTCTACTAATGCATTGTATACTGCTGTTACTATTAGAGCTATCCCTGCAATATAAAACTACTCTTTTACTGTGTGAAAGAAGTAACTTATAAATCACATATTAAAAAAAAATATCAGCACAGGACTTGTTACAGCTAATAACCAAAGCAATTCCTTAATGTAGAATTTTTATTATTTTCAAATCTACATTATAAACGTCCTGCTTTCACAGAGAACATTAATGGATGTCTTACATGTCCTGTCAGATAGAACGACCGTATTATCAGTATTGTCATTTTACATATGTTTTATTTTTTAACAGTGCATCATATTAAGTAGCTCTTCACAATTTTACATACATCAACCTCTGCCACATTACAGTCTAATTCCCTAACAAACACA
>WWET01000125.1:19714-38491 GCA_011038615.1 Limnodynastes dumerilii | reverse complement strand
GGCCGGAGTTTCGGTAAAAATAAATAAATGTGGCCCTTTATCCAGATCTCCGTGTGTTTTCCATACGTACAGAGATCTGGAGTCCGTAGGGATTAGACACGCGGAAGACAGGTGCTTCCCAACCCCCCCACCCTGTCTTTCTAAAATAGGGATCAGATGCAATGGGCTGGATCCAGACTTAGTTAAGTGCTTGAACTTAGTTACTCCTGGGCTAAACCATGTTGATTGCAGGGGAGTCATTTTTCATCTGTTGCAAACAGTATTAGAGTTGAGAGGTGATATTTCCTATCCCAAGTCTAAATAATAGTGTGATAGTAAAGCTGGTCAGTATCTATGTGCAGTATAAAATTTAAAGATATATCCCTGCTTGCAAAGAATACAATTAACTTGACTCCCCCTGAAATCAACATGGTTTAGCCCAGGAGTAACTAAGTTCAAGCACTTAACTAAGTCTGGATCCAGCCCATTGCATCTGATCCCTATTTTAGAAAGACAGGGTGGGGGGGTTGGGAAGCACCTGTCTTCCGCGTGTCTAATCCCTACGGACTCCAGATCTCTGTACGTATGGAAAACACACGGAGATCTGGATAAAGGGCCACATTTATTTATTTTTACCGAAACTCCGGCCACATATGCAATGCGGCCGGAGGTCTGAATACGGCCCAAAGTTCATTGTAAGTAGTTCTAAAATCCTTTCCATCATCCTTTCTTTTTGTTTTATTATCTGATGTCTGCTGGTTGCATTATGGCTTTATTAAATAATTATATATATTATAGATGTGTGTAATTTTTGCTTGCAGCCTAACACATTAAAATGTTTAGGTCCACAGCGAATGCTACAAAATAGTTTCTACAACATCTGCTGTACTTGTGGCAAGAGCATGCAGGGATAATATACATTCTTTATATTCAGAACACTATCTTTTAAAAAACCAGTGATACATTATGTCTCTAGCAGAGTAACGCTGAGAGAGCTTTGCTCGGAGTTCTGTCTAGCTTCTTGGCTTCTTGCAATCTGTTGGGAGACTTTTCATTTCATATTATTTCTATTACATTGTTATTGTTTATAACAAACACTTTTAAATGACAGATGTGTCCTAACTTTTTCTAGGCTGTAAATTAATTAGAATCAGATACATTTGTGTTGTAGAAATAATGGGCTGGATCCAGACTTAAGGAAGTGCTTGAAATGAGTTACTCCTGGGCTAAACCATGTTGATTGCAGAGGGAGTCAAGTTAATTGTATTCTTTGCATGCAGGGATATATCTTTAAATTGCTTACTGCACACAGATACTGACCAGCTTTACTATTACACTGTTATTTAGACTTGGGATAGGAAACATCACCTCTCAACTCTAATACTGTTTGCAACAGATGAAATATGACTCCCCTGCAATCAACATGGTTTAGCCCAGGAGTAACTAATTTCAAGCACTTACTTAAGTCTGGATCCAGCCCAATGTTGTCAAAAATATTTAAGGTTAAAAATAAAAGGAAAAAAAACTTTTTTATTTCATGATCATGACTTCTGATTGGTGGGGCAGGATTGCTCCCCCCATCTTGTGCTTGCGCAGTGTGGTTGCTGTCTCTGCAGGCCAAGGTACTGACCGTTTTGCACGTGCATGGACAAGTATTGCTCTGTGTATGCACGGCCAGGCGATGCTCTAAACATGCGCATCATTGGAACATACCTGATGGCGCTTCTGCAGTCGTTCAGTCTATCCCAGTTCCTCAGGTCAGACCAAAATCCACTTCCTCTCCCTACCAGCACAGGTTGTTATTGCTGAGCATTTTGCCAGCAGCTAACAGCTTATCACTGACACTTCTCCGGTCTGACAGTTGTGAGGGTCCTGCTCTGCTTCTTATCTGTTCTGTCAGTCGGTGTAAGGCATCTGTGGTCTGAGCTTGCTGTCAGTTCTGCCTGTACTTTACCCTGTGTGTGAAAGTCCTTGCTTTTAATGACCTGGTAGCTCCTGTGTCCTGTTAATACCCATTTTGACTACGGCACCTTTTCAAACAACTCCACCTGCTGACTTCCGGTGAAGCATTGTCTGTTAGAGATTCTGTACGTCCACTCCTGAAAATATCCTGGCTTAATCTACACCACTCAAGCTCCAGATAATACAATTAGTGGGTCCCAATCCAGAATCCCCAATCCATGTGACATTTCTCTGCATGATTCTCCACTGTGTATGCTCAGAACAGAAAATAACACATTTCCAACTCGAGCTGCTGTAGCCTGCATTCTGAAGGGCTTGTTTTGAGAGGGAAGATGTGGAGGGACATGGTCTATGTACATTAAGCATGTGCCCTAACAAGTGCACCTGAACCAGAACCGAGCTAGATATAAAAAAGGACTATTTACGCCAAGACATTTGCACCTGCCCCAGGTCACATCTAAGTCAAACTAGTTTAAAATTTCCAAACATTGATAATTCCCCGCAATGTGAAAGATCTATATCCTTGGTGGTCACTATTTATTCGTTTCATTTTAGGTACTTTATAATGGATTTGACCATTAACTCATGAATGCCACAAATTAAAAGGGTGTTATTTTGTAATTAATTCCCCCTGTCCTTAAGCATAATTGAGTCTAAATATATGAATACATTTTGATATGTCTTAACCACTGTTATGTTACTGTACAAGCACCTTTACATGTGTTTGTGATTATCACCATATCATTATATGCCTTTTTAGATCATATTTACTGACCCTTTCATGTGTGCTAGTATTCTCCACTGCTGATATGATATTTCTATTAATCTAATAGCAGATAGTACTGTTTATAACCGTAGTGTCATCAGGAACTTTGGCCCGTATTCACAGATCCGTTTTCACGTATGTTTTAACTGCGCATCCATAGTAACTTTATTTAGGTAAGTAACGTAGAATATAGGCACGTATGTGCTATAGGCACGGACATGTGAATCACACTTGGGGACATACGTATGGAGGGGCGGGGTTGAAATACGTACCTGAAAATTTTGTGAAAGAGGGAGGGGGGGGGAGGCATTTAAATGAGCCTTTGAGGGCGCGGTTACATAGAATTGCACATATGGCATACATATACGCATGTATGTACACACAAAAAGTTAGAGGTGCTCTACGGAGGCGTAATTGCACGGCCGTGAGAGTGGGGTGTCATGGGTGTTGGTGGGTGTGGCCTTGCTACGTGCGTGCGTTTAATTGTGGACTTTTAAAAAACAGATCTGTGAATACGGCCCTGTATACCTCCACACCCTGCCATAGAGTCTGTTGTTAATGTCACTTGCTTTGGAGAAAAGTTTTTCCTTTCCTGCCACATTGGGTTTTTTCAAGTTTCTTTTTATGATAATATATAATATATATACAGTAAATTTTTATTTTTTTGTTTTATATAGGAATTAATCAGGCTGTTATTTCCTATGTCAACACCTGTATATCAGTATCCATCCCATATACAATAATAGAATGCAGCCTGGTAAGTCCCTTGAAACCAATTACACCAATTGAAAACAATTTTAGTGGGATTTGTATTAAGACCCCATCTCCTTTTATTCCCTTAAAGGGGAAGAGTCGATCCTCACAATAGCGTATGGGGCTTACCTCTCTCTGTGTATTTAATGTTTTCCTCTTCTCCAGTGACCATCTTTAATTTCCTTTTCTTATGTGTGACTCATTCCCATTCTTGTGCAGGAAAGAAGACTGGAGACAGAGTAATCAGTGAAGACATAGCCTGGCAAGTCACAAAGGCTGAATTTATACAGAACAGGATCCTTGTATTAAAAAACAATCCTGGCTCCTATATTTATAATCTTTACCAAGACCCCATGAAGACACATTTTAAGAATTAATCCTAATGTGCACCTCAACAAGTTTATTACCTATTTATCTCAAAGAACTATCTATCAACAATAGCTTATTCAAAGGATTAATGGTGGACACACTCACTGAAATAGGACATCTTAATCATCATAAAGATATAATGAAGCGCTAAGATAATAAAAAATTATTAAAAAATACGTGGGGCCGGATTTACTAAGCTGCAGGTTTGGTTTCTATGGGTAACATCTCCAATTTTCCTGTCCCGCTTGGTAAATCTAGCCCGTGGTTGGTGTTTATGAATATAACAACAGTTTAATTATTACGAAGTATTATAAACAATATAAAAAAAATTGCCATGTAAGAAACTCTATAACTGCTATAGGTAAACAATCAACTCAAGGACAAAGCACAATAGGTAATGAGTAAAATGGAAAAGCTATATAGAGTAATAAGGCAATTACAAGTTAATTGTATTCTTTGCATGCAGGGATATATCTTTGAATTGCTTACTGCACACAGATACTGACCAGCTTTACTATCACACTGTTATTTAGACTTGGGCTAGGAAACATCACCTCTCAACTCTCAACTGAAATATGACTCCCCTGCAATCACCATGGTTTAGCCAAGGAGTAAATTTCCTCTCTTAGGACCTGATTCACACTTAAGAACCTTCGGAAAATAAGAACTTAAAGTCACTCCTGGGCAAAACCATGTTGATTGCAGGGGGAATTAATTTAGTTGTATTCTTTGCATGCAGTGATATATCTTTGAATTGCTTACTGCACACAGATACTGACCAGCTTTACTATCACACTGTTATGTAGAATTGGGCTGGGAAATATCAACACATACATACACATACATATGGCAAATCAAATAATTTATTTTCATAAAATCCATTGGAAATGTTAAAGCATATTGCAAAAAATTCCTGTTACAGCTGCATAAGAAAGGGGAATAGAGAAAATAGGTAGAGAATATATTCAGGAATGAATTCAAGTGAGGCATATAGTCTAATATCCTGTGTTATTAAACTCTGTAATGTCATTGAGACCATCCGGTAGAAGATCCAGTAGGCCTCACGTTGGCAGAGCCTACTGAATCTATTACCCCCTCTGGTCATAGGTTGATTCCATTCAATGCCCCACACTTTCAATCCTCTAGGATCTTTGGAGAAATGTCAGAAAACACTGTGTTTCACATTATTCCTTTTGTGCTCCCTAACTCTATCTTTCAATTTCCTTGTAGCGTGCCCTACATATTGGAGACCTCACGGGCATTCCAAACCATAAATGATGAAATTTGATTCACAGTTGGTGAAAGAGGTAATTGGAACTATGGGGCTATGTGCCACTATGTACCATTCTGCACATGTGCCAGGCAGATGTTGCCTGGTGTAGTTAGGGAAACCTGATCCTTAGGCGCCCCTAACTGTTGCATAGTTACGCCATTCCTCGCCGTTCCTCAGTTATGACCCTGTGGCCGGCGTAATTACCTACTGTTACACCGGCTGAAGTTAAGGTAGCCTTCAGCCGGTGTAACAGTGGGTAACTATGCCGGCCACAGGGGGAGTGTTGGGGGATTGTTACGCTGGCCTGCTGGCCATACTTACAGCCAGCGGGCCAGCGTAGCTCTGGATCAGTCCCTATGATCCTATTACAGAATGATTGAAAATTCTTAATGTGCGTAACAAGTTGCCATCTGTTGTTATATTCATAAACACCAACCAAGTATTTTTTAATAATTTTTTATTAACTTAGCGCTGCATTATATCTTTTGTATTGTTTTATTCTTGTAGGAGTTTAGCAGCTGCTCTCCACCTTAGAGCACTATAGGTATTTGTGGTTGGTTTAATCCTAATCATTCTATTTAAAAGGGTGCAACCAAAGGGTACACAAAGGGTACACAGAGCAAAGTTGCACCCTCATAAACATTGGTTCAGTACACAAAATGGCTGCCTCCAAATGACTATAACTGGTCCAATTGTCTATATTTAATCCAATTGTTATGAACTACAATTTTCATTGACAAATCCCAGGAATAATTTAAAAAAATGATTGGTAGATAAATTTTACATTCATTGTATCACAATCAGTTGTAATCAACTTTTAGTCATTCACAATGTCGACGATGAAACAGTCAACACCATAAGCTTGAGTGTTTCATTGTTGCCAAGCCTACAAGGTCAAATGTTTCATTGTCAACAAAAGTACCAGGTTAGAATTTTGACAGTTGAGTATTATGCTAGTATTACATATATATTACAAATATATTATTACATTTCAGAATTATTTACAAGCTGTCTGCATCACTGCATCACTGTTTACAGATGTAAACAATTTTTTACATAATACTCAACTGTCAACATTTTGATTTTCGACATTTCATACCAGACCAGACCACAATAGACATTGACATTATTCTATCTGACAGTTAGCGACATATCAGCAGTGTCAGATACAGTAGTACAAGACTGACTAGTTAAACCTCAACATCTTGTGCCAACAGATTAACTGTGGAACTTATAATTGTCAATGTTATAATCTACACCCCACCGTAATTTAATAGTTTAGCCTCATAGGACCAGATCCAGAGTTAAGTGTTTACTACGCTGCGTACTTACGCTAGCGTTCCCTCTATGCACTCCCCTCGGCACACCCCTCTCATGTACGTATTTTAGGTGCCTTACGCTTTCAATACCCTCCCTTAACTTTACGCTGCGTAAACACTAGAGGACGGACTTCACACATGTAGGCACGCCGCTAAGCACGCCCATACTGTATGATTTAAAAGCCTCACCCCGCCTTCGAAGCGTAAATACTGGTGGCGTATGGCTGACACGCCCCTTCGTAAGTTGATATGCTACTGATACGTGACTGCCCCTTACGCTATGCCTCGCGTAGTGTATCATCTGCCGTGCACATGCGCCATAAGTACTAATGTGTGAATTTACGCTAGCGGCTAGCGTAAATTCACTCGCAGGCGTTGTTCTGGATCTACCCCATACATATTAAAAATATAGTAAATGTATAAAATAGATATACAAAACTGTCTTGTGCTTTAATATGCAAGCACTAAGAAGTTGACCTGAAAAATATACATATTTGAATTGTATTCTTGTAAACTTGAAAATCTCTGGAGCCTCAGGCAAACTTAATTAAAGTCAAATGAGAAATCAAAAGTAGAAGGATGTTCCCCATCATATTCCATTTCCTTCCAGATAGAAAATTATATGACCAGAACAATCATGTTTAGGATAATGTGCAGCAAACTCATTTTGTTTTATAAAATGAAATTCTTCAGGATAAAATGACCCCGGGCACTATTTACATTTAAGTAAAACTGTATTGCTAAAATAACTTATGGTTCACATTGGTGATTTGGAGGAAGAGCTGTTACTAACTTGCCTTTGCTGCAAGTTCCCAGAAGCAGAGTGGCAGAATAAAACCTTATTTAATAGTACATTTAAATAACACCTTTCCCCCAGCAGAGTCGTTTAAGTTAAACTCCGGGTTTCACCATGACAAGGATTAACATCCGAATCCAGTGTTACAGCTGAAATAAAGAGGTCTTCATAAAGTTGATTAGACAAACTTTTTTCTATAGAGAGCCATCCACTAAATGAGTTTTCCTTCTAAAATAAATAGAGCAGAGAGCAAAATGAAAGGGAACTATAACTGTCATTGGGGACTCTAATGGATTTGTTGAACTCTGCTCTATTGATCAATCTAACTTTTTATTATAATTTTTATTCCATTCGACTGCACTTGAATCACTGACAGCATCCCACATTACACAGTTTCTTTATATTAGAAAGTTCCAAATGTTAAGAGAACCCTTTCATCTTTTGAATTAGTGCCACATTTGGATAAGGGGGGATTATTATAATGCAATAAACTTTTGAACAACTCCTACTTACCATTACCGGGAGTTCATTAAAACTAAGTATGAGTCTAGGACAATCCGAGAATCAAAAATCCATAGAACCCAGGTCTAGGCCTAGGTCATCTAATAAATGATTTAGCTGCTTTATACTTCTCATATTGATATAAAAAGACCCTTGTGAGGTACATCTCTGAGAGTGCCATGTGTAAAAAGAGTAGTATGGGAGCAATTAAAACAGCAAAGGCAGCTTGGTATACTTTAAAAATAGACTGAATCATAGTTATCAGTAGTTGAGTGATTTGTGGAAACTGGATGATGGACTAGTAAAACGGGGTCTGAATGTTACACTATGTGGACACTATGTGGACGTGTGGATATGTGGACATGTGTAATATCCTGTCTTGCCCAATTGTGTGCCTTCAGATTATGGAGATTACTGGGACCTGCTGCTAGGGGCTGTTGTTGGTCTTTCTTGATTATTTAATTATCTAGCACCTGGTCAGCCTGTTTATTTAGTACTCCTTCTCTCTGAGCAGGCTGCTGGTCATTAACTAATCAAGAAAAAGTCCAACAGCAGACCCTAGGGACAAATCAGACTAATGTCCATAATCTAGTGGCACATAATTGTCCAAGAATACCCTAGGGACGAGACAAAATATTACACATCCACATAGTGTAACATTATGGATGAGCAGTTGCTGGGTAATTAACTAATTATGAAAGAATCCAACAGCAGCCCATAGGCGAAGGTCAGACTAATGGACCGGATTCACAATTAAGAAGTTGCTGCTATTTCTGTACGTATTTTTAGGAACGGTTAAACTGTGCATGCGTAGTACCCTTTTTAAGACCGGTTATCCCTTAAGAGCGATTTAAGATCGCCTAAGATCGCCTAATGGTAGCGCCGGCCTGATCCACACACACACACACACACGTGTTAATTTAGTCAGGAGGAAACAGAAGCACCCGGAGGAAGCCCATGCAGACACTGGGAGAGCATACACACAGATAAGGCCTAGTCTCGGATTTGAACTCATGACCTCAGCACTGTGAGGCCAAGTGCTATTTACTGAACCATCATGTTGCCCTATGTATGTACTATAAATCCTCATTCACTCTCTTCTCTATAAAAATGAATCTTCTATGGTGCTCTGCTTTATTAATGCAGGTTAGTTGGTCCAGTAGTCTCCATTGAGACAAAGTATTAGGTCTCATTTTTAGCTACAGCATTTGTGATCCTTATTCTTGTATTATTGCCTGTGGACCTCTTTTTGAGATGATATAACAGTCAGCACTAGTTTGTATAGCCCTCCTTGTATATTTGCTCCTGTGTTCCATTCTATGCTACCTGCCTTAAAGCATCTGTACCTCTGCTAAGGATTATAACTAGTTTTCCCATTAATTCTCTGCATATTGGTTGTAACACATAGATTTAGTGCAGCCAAGCCCAAACAGTCTTGCAATGGCTCTTTGTAAAGACCATTCATGGGTCCATGTGACTGTGCTCCTCAATTGTGCTATTTTCCAACCTATTATACCATTTCTTTCCAACGTATTATCTGCACTGGGACTAATGAGGGTATTTATGAATTTCAAGACAAAGACAACACCAACCTCTTTCTCACTCTTTCAAACTTTGGACCAGATCCAGAGATAGGTACGTTAGGCCACTTATGCCTGATTTGAATGGAGGGCGCATGAACACTAGTGAACCTAGCATCGTACGGAACTAAGAAGAACTCTGAAGAAATGGGCTGTGCTTCCCCTCCATCCGCTACAGTGGTAATTGTAGAGTGTGGGAAGGGTATCTCACACTTGTGCGGATCAGAGGTCATACGGATTGCTGATCCACACACTTTAGTTAAGGCCACACGAGAGAGGGAAGTGACACTCCCTTCTCTCTGTTGGACAGGCAGACTCCGTATGGAAAGCATGCGGAGTCTGGATTCGGTCCTTTGTGAGGTTATGTGGAAATATACCATTGTGCATATGGCATGCCCCAATTCTTCACACAAATCCAATGTACTGCAGTAAAGTACTGAACTGTGTGAGATTACTTACAACATCTTAAATGCAAGAGTAATGTTACTTTGAAAAAACTAATTTTGAAAACATTTATGAAATGCCACGAAAAGCAAGAAAAGTTACAAAAACTGTTAAGTGGAGAACAAACTTTATCCAGTGGCGTCACAAGAGGAGTGCAGACCGCACCAGGTGACAGATTATCAGAGTGTTGATAATGCATGACCCTGCTGCCTGATAAATTGCTGAATATACACTTGGAAGGTGCTATTTGCATCCAGAAGAGAGCCCTACTCAAAAACTGTGCATCAAGGTGTCCGCACTTCTTCAGATACAAACCACAAGAACACCCGGCCAGTGCTGACAGCTATAAAACATACCACGAGAGGACACCAAGAAAACTTTTAACTCTCTTGATCCTGGAGACTTTTATGCACAACTCCAGAGCAGAGGATAGTAGAATCAGAGATTGACTGTTTTAATGGATTAAAAACTGTATCAGTACTAGGTGAGAAGAAATGTGCTGGTAAAAAATATATGCAAATAGATAAAAATATAAAAACTAAAGCAAAATAAGCGCTTGGGATAGATAAACTAACACTTAATATACATCATAGATTATAAACATAAAACATTAAAAACAATATATGGCTCAATATAATAAGTCCCCAGATTGTCCCAAAGTTGTTGATCAGACAACTGTTGGTGCTGTACACAATAGATTGCTTAATATATAGCTAGAAGTGGTACCGATACTATGGATATATAATAATTCCAATTCGGATGGTAGATAGATTATGTACTTAGCTTCCTTGTAGAAATATACAGCAGAGTTAGTTCAACAAGAGATGGTTGGCGGTGAAAGCTGTAGGGTGGAATAGTAGCACTCAATAAGGTTGTAAAACAGCAAGCTCTGTAGCATAAATGATGGATTGACCGACACACTGCGGTGTGGGAACTCCGGTTCGGGTCCGTGTGCTACAGCTTTCACCGCCAACCATCTCTTGTTGAACTAACTCTGCTGTATATTTCTACAAAGAAGCTACGTACATAATCTAGTACCAAGCACAGTAATCTATCTACCATCCGAATTGGAATTATTATATATCCATAGTATCGGTACCACTTCTAGCTCTATATTAAGCTATCTATTGTGCACAGCACCTACAGTTGTCTGATCAACAACTGTGGGACAATCTAGCAATCTGGGGATTTACTATATTGAGCCATACATTGTTTTTAATGCTTTATGTTTATAATCTATGATGTATATTAAATGTTAGTTTATCTATCCCAAGCTCTTATTTTGCTTTATTTTAATGGACATTGGATATTGTTGAAATGATTCTAACACACTCTGATTGTATATTTGAACTGAGTGCTAGATCATTCTTTTGGCTTTATGTTGGACAGTTTATTACATTAGTTTACTGCATTATCCTTTGATCGTTTCTTGTGACACTAGTAAGAGGAAATAAGGATTCACCTCATTGACTATTCAAATCATTATTGACCCTTCACTTGAAGGATCTCTAATACCCTCTATTTCAGCTGAGTGCTAGATTATTCCTTTGAGATTGCACTGTACTATGCACTACATTTAGTATATTACCAGCATTCTCTATTGTCTGGTATGGGACGAGGTCTATGGGGGAAGAGGGTAATCCCATGAGTTACCGCACTGGGTGACACTGACCCTAGTGATGCCACTGGTTTATCCAGTACCATCCATTACTAACTAATATGTTACTGTAAAAGTAATCATTACAATTTAGCATTATTATAATATTAATAAATGTGCTGTTTATATCTATGCTCATTTTTGGGTAAAATTATCCCCTATAATGTTTTTGCAGTGGATTACATTTTTCTATTAAACTATTAGAATTAGTTTCCAAGATTAGTAAATTAGAAGAGGTAGCGCTAAAACTATTAACAATCCATTTATGGTTTTCAAACAAGGAAGATAGTACAGTTATTTTAAATACTGTCCACAAGAAAAATTAACGATTATGATTACTGGAAACTTGGGATTACACATAAAAGGAATGAAAGATAATCATTTGAAAATTAATGACAGTAATAAAACATACAATTTGATTACACTCTCATCAAATATGAGGGAAATGTTTAGAAAAGGGAACTGTAAAGTAGACCTATAAAACCTAATAGAAGTCTACTCTGAGGAAGCTTTTGCTAGTCAGGAACAGGACATGGGAGGGTGGTGAAGCAAATTGATAATTCATTCAAAAGTAAATTAAGATTTTACAAAAGCCATTTAAAAGGAAATAAGATTTAAAGTTAACATTAAGAATACTTTAGATGAGTTCAAAATAACAGGAAAGAAAAGACAACCTGTCTAAGGAGCTGTAAGGAACAGTAAGGAACAGGAATGATGTTGAAAGGTAAGTCAGATGCTTGGTTGCATAGGGAGAGGAATTAGTAGCAGAAATAGATCTGACCTCACCTAGAATACTGTGTTCAGTTCTGGAGGCCATATCTCCAGAAAGACATAAATACATTAGAGACTGTGCAAAGAAGAGCAACTAAAATGGTCCATGGCCTGTGTCACAAAACATACCTAGAAAGGCTAGAGGAACTAAACATGTATAGCATACCCTCCAACATTTTATAATCGGTACACTTAGGGGCGTGGCTTGTCCTGTGAATGGGCTCTCCTTTGCATGTATGATAAGGTGTAAAATCTCATTTACACCTTATCATATGTGCTAAGCACTCACAGGAGAGGGTCTTGTCACTATAACAGAGCTGTAGGAGTCTGTCCCTGCAGCTCTACTATAGTGATCAGATGCAGAAGGGCTGGAAAAGGAGTATAGGGGGAGGGAACAGCTGGTGTCAGAATCCAGTACAGGAGCCCTTTTAGCCGGTACAGACCATTAAAAACCGTTACTGTACCTGCTAAATAGGTACAGTTGGAGGGTATGGTATAGCTTGGAACAGAGAAGGGAGAGGGGGGGATATGATAGCAGCTGTCAAATATATCAAGGATTGTGGATGGCTAGAGGAGGGTGGCATTTTTCGAAGAAAGAGATGTTATAGAACACGAGGGCATGAATATAAATTGGAGGATGGTAGATTCAGAGGAAATGTGCAGAAAAATTACTTCACTGAAAGGGTGATAGATAAGTGGAATAGCCTCCCATCTGAGGTGGTTGAGGTTATCACAGAAGAACAGTTTAAACATGCTTGGGATAAATATAATGATATCCTAAATCTCAAACTAAATTGAGGGTAAATAGAGTTTAGGGTCAGTATAGTTTTAAATAAACAACGGGGCAGACTGGATGGGCCACATGGCTCTCATCTGTCGTCACTTTCCATGTTTTTATGTTCTTTGATCTGAGTGAAAAATAAAAAAGCATTATATATCATCAAAGCTGGGGGGAGTTTGGGGGAGGGAAAGGGGTTATTTTACATATAGACTGGTCGGATTATGAAATAGATAGATGAAAACAATATATCAGAAAATACAAATAAGAATGGATTCTTTAAAATTCATACAATATAATTTAAAATGAGTGCTGAGTACCGTTTGAATAAAAGGTATAATAACAACAAAAAGAAAAGGAGTCTTATACATACCCCCAGTGTATTAGTGTTCTGTTTGTTTCCTCCTTAATGGGCGCTTTGGGTCTTCGCTCAGTCAGATGAAACATTAAACCTTTAATATGTATTGTTATGTAAAATGAAAATGATCAGGATGCTTCCATAAACATGCACAAAATATTATTAAAAACAATTATAAATCCTACAGTGACGATAAATATTTAAAAACAACTATAAGAGAATAGCCTAATTGTATCAAATCTACTCAATTTATTAGTGAAAATGTTAGCAAATAGCCAAGTTGCAATATAGCTGAAATTATTAGTCTTAGGCCCGTTTTCAGACTACCGAACATATATGTTATACATCCAGTAGTCTGAATACGGGCCTTAGTACATAAATATAGAGAACCTATTAACCTCACATGAGGCATAGCTTGTTCTGTATTATCATGGTATCAAACTGAGTTTATACATGAGCCGCTGAAAGTTATCTCTCTTTATAATACTCAGCTATAATAATTAGTTTATTAGCGACTGCTCACACCGATACTTAGAGATGATATTAATATATTCGTTCATGCAATGAAACAGTTGTGCAGAGTAAGAATCAGACACTCCTGCATGTAAAGTGTATTTAACCCAGACAATGCAGTTATACCCATTCATTCATGTATCCAGGTGCTCGCTAGTCAGATTATATAAGTGCAATCAGCACTTTGGCTGCAGAGTGGGCTAATCAATGCACAGCAACCCTCCTGGTCTAATGTATGTTTTGCCTGTGGGCTTTTTAAAAGACATCACCAAGTTAATGCACAGGTGCCCATATTTATACTTGTTTCTGTAATTACATTAGTATCTAGAAGATTGACATCATCATAGACCAATCACCACTAAATTCCCATTAGTATCAGCTGTTATGAGGCAACACAATAATCATTCATCTAGATATTACAGATACATTATTACAAAAATATTGAGATAATATTGTTTATAAGTATAGCTGCTGAAGATTATCTGAAGGCCGGTTAGGTCTGATGAGATATAAGCAGTAGGATGGGGGTTGCTTGGCAACATGAATACGGTTTTATTGGGTGTCTAGGAAAATTATTGGTGGTTGGGGGTTTGGGGGGAGGTTATTTAAGCTTAAGTCTGGATAAGGGAGGGCATTCGGTTAGGAATTTTCCCTCCCTTCCTTAGAGTTTAAAGTTAAGAGTTGCTAACTTGTTTCTTTCTTTTCAGACGGGGCATAGTGCGTGGTAGCAGTTGGGGTCAGCCATGGTCATTCTGCGCGTTCGGGAAACGGAAAATACCAGTAACTTGGATCACAACCCATTCAAGCTAATACACTTGGGCATTAGCCTATCGGTTGGGCCTGGGTAAGCTATCCTCGGGTACTGGGGGTGTGCTTTCGGGATTGGGTTGCATGATCTAAGTTAGTGATCAATCGAGGAGTGCTGAGGACAAGGGGTGCTTGACCTGATATACGTATACATCCCACTGACCTCAACTGCTATTGGGCCACCTGCAAGATATTTGCAAAAATATATAGTCAAAAATTTACAATTGGCCACCAATTAATAAACTATGTCCCCTATTTTAAAGCCATGCAAGTCTCTGTGTCTGTTATTTCGTTAAGGGGGTGTGCATGATGAATGTTGTGTGAGCAAGTCCTCAGACGTTTGCTGCTTATAGCAAAATGTACTAGAAAAAGCAAAAAAGCAAATATAAGGTCAATGGGCCGTAATGAGAGATCCGCTTTTTTTAATGTACGCAATTATATGCACAGCCGGAGCAAGGAAACACCCACCAACAACCCCGACACTCCCCTCTCCCGGACGTGCTGTCGGTGACTTACGAGTCCATAGACCACTCTGTTCTTTCCATGTGTACTTACAGGCGTATATGTGATCTGTCCGTGCGATTCTTTATAACTCCATGCATTCATTTAAATGCCTCCCCCCACCCACTTTTATGTAAATTTTCAAGTACAGATTTCTATGCCACCCATCCACACGTATCTACCCAACTGTGATTCACATGCCTGTACCTAATGCACTTACAAGCGTATATTCAATGTAACTTTCGTAAATAAAGTTACTACGCATGCACAGTTGATCTGATCTTAAAAATACGCACGTAACGGTTCTCTGAATATGGCAAAATGTCAACCATATTTCAGAATATGTTGAACAATCCTCAGAGGCTATATAAGCAAATGTTAAGTGAATACATTATAACGTACATATTCTATCTTAAAGTTAATAATGTGTTCAAACCCAAATAAGAGAAATAAATAAAAGAAAAGAAATAAAAAATGAATTTCATATAAATTAATGTGAAAAAAACCCCTGTGTAGTGGCTTCCTATGTGATGTACTACCATAATAAGAAGGCATATAAAATATACTGTGAAGAGAATCTCTGTAAATAATACAATAAAAAAAAAATATCTAATGTTTGTGTGAAATCCATGTGTTAGTAAAATAAAAGTAAGAAAAAAAGATTTGTTTTGAGTACTTCTTAAGAAGCAACCTTTGTACTTTGACACTTTCCTTAAGATCAATAAATTAACTCTCTGAATTATAAACATGCTTCCTTGTGCCTTGGCCTATTCACCCCTTTATTGGGTTTCTCAAAATTCATAAGTATCTTAATTAGTTCCCAGAAGGTCCAATTAGTAACCAGAACCAGCGCCAATATGGAGAATTTATTTCATAATATAGATATACACAGTGCGTTTTTTTGTAAGAAAAAAGGTGCTGGAACACACGCGACCACACGACCAATCACAAGCCGAGCAGTGCCATCACAACCAGCGTGGACAAAGTACGCATGCAACGGACTCCACACACAAGCAGCTGCATGCACTGTTTTAATGATTTTGCGATTGTCAAAACTTTTAAAACTTTTTACATTTTGCAAATACGTCGAAAAAAAGGTGCCGGAACGGAGTTCCGGTGCGTTCTATGACCAAAAAAGCACTGGATATACATCATATGGTGTACATTATGATGAAGAACAACTACCTTTGTGCGAGTTACCCCTCCTCCATTTATAATTCTGCTGATCCCCTTTGTATTTCTGTGTGCTGTTTTAAAACTCTTCATGCATGTGATCAATCCTAATGCTTTAGAATAAGAATTACCCAGTGATAATGGGCCTGATCCAGACTTAATAATGACAGCCAATTCATGCATGCCACATGCTTACGTCTGGCTGTGGACTTGGCAGATGTTATTCATCGTAACTCTGATTATACGCAACTAGTATGTTTTTATTATTGAGAATATTTCACATTCATATCAGCCCCTGCCCCATTGGAGCTACATTCTAATTTCTAAGTTTGAATGTGATGCAGAATAAATAATATAATAATAATAATATTAATATTATTAGGTCTGTGTCAATGATTAAAATAATTGTCTTTTGCTGTATTGATGGAAGATTTAATTTACAGATAAGTTAATACTGCATAATAACCACATATTTCAGCTGTTTTTATTTTATTTTTTGATCATTATTTTACATTTTAGATTTAAATTCCATATTGAAGTGTAAATACTTTTATATTTCAGGATTTTTTGTAATGAAAATAAATATAAAATTATATGAAATTAGTATTTTTCTTTCATAGTTTATTTACTCCCCTGTATTTCTGGAGTTCACTTTATTGGACATACTTTTATATCCAGATGAGATACAACGGAAAAAGCTATATTTCGGTTTGAGAAAAGATGGCAACACTTTAATAATATGGAAGTGGAGTCAAAGTTCTGATTTGGCTGCATTAGTAAAGTCAATCCTAATGATTAAGAAAAGAACAGTAAACCAGCGCTGTCTAATGATACCCCTTATAGTTCAGACCATATGGTCTACCCCTTAAAACCTAATGGTTTACACACTCAAATAAAGTTACAACCTTCCCAATAATTTATACAAGTATATAATCATTCAAAATATATAACAAATTTATTAGCAAAATCTGGTACCAGAAAGAAAAAAACAATATTCTGAAATAAAATATAAAAAACTCTATATAATAAATACAAATATAAAATAAATACAAATATAGAATGACTTGCTGCCTTTAGTTAATTGAGAGGTAGATAAGGTGTGTTTCCACAAATCTGTATCAAACAACAGTCTCTCACCCTGCTGATCAGGACTGGTATCAAATAATGTCCAATATGTCTTGTATTAAATATAATCTGATATTGATGATAGCTTGAAGCGCTGTCCCTTGTTAACACAGAAAAATCATAGGTCAGAACTTTCAATTGATGGTACTTAGAGACAATTGGGCTTAGTAAAGCACAGTGTATTGGCGTGCACTCTGCCCGACACTCCCCCTGTGCGAGCATATTTTGCCTTGCTTACGCCGGCTGAAGTCTACCCTAACTTCAGCCGGCCTCAGCAAGGGAAAATATGCTCACACAGGAGCGTATGCCCGCTAACCCCTCCCTCCGTCATTAAACTAACTCCCCCCGCCCCCCTACACTAACCTGAACGTAGTAACGCTGGGGGACTCCTCCTCCAGCGTTACTACGGCGCTGCTACGGACGCCCGATCAACGATCCACCAGACAACATCTACGCCAGACAACATCTACCTGGCGCATGCGCAGATCGGCTTTTAAGCCAGCCAGCGTAGGTCTGGATCAGGCCCAATAAGTGATTCTAAACGACTTTCTCAAAATTGAGACACTGCAGATATGTAGCTTTATAGTACAACCAACTATAGAAGTGCTGCAGACACTGTAACTAGTTGTTAATACGTTCTCTAGTAAGAGTATAAATAAAGCAAATAAAGTTGGCTACTTATCTTGTGCATACAACGTTATAAATGCAAAGTGGAGTCGTTGTCTCTTCAAATTTCCTGGTTATATCTAAGTTTTCGATGCTGGGACTTGTAGAGCAATCACACAAGGCTGACGGAGGAGGCGGGCGTCCACGTGTCTGACTGCAATGTGTCTGGCCGCAATGTCGGCTATACGATCATATAATCCTTGGCTCCCAATCTGTGCCTCCATAGTCGCTGGTATGGACATCGGAGAGGGAATACAGCCACGTGCTTGCCGGCGGTGTCAGTTGTGAGGGGATTTCTCCTTACCTCACGCTTTCTCCTCCGCAATCAGAGCTGTGCATTAAAAATCAAGCAGTCCTGCTAGAGGAGTAATCGGTGTATGGAAACAGACTGAATGGATTCGCCAAATAGTTCCTCAATAAACAAAATAGATTGTGAAGGAAATATATTATCGGTCCAGATAAAACAACCTTATTGCTGACGCATTTCATCCACTAAGGGATTTCCTCAGAGGATTTGGTATGAATAAGTCCATTAGCTTCCATAGTCCCTTATAAAAGGCATCATATAATTAATTAATGGACACGTGGTAAATTAACCTGTTCCTTTATCACATATTTCTTTCCACAATAAGAGGCAGTTCAATGCTAATAGACATTTGGAAGGTTGTAATCATAAAGAATATATA
>WWET01000124.1:1058347-1074942 GCA_011038615.1 Limnodynastes dumerilii | reverse complement strand
CCCCCCCCCCCCCCCCCCCATGTTGAGGAGAGCTATTCACATGGTTGTGATAGCAGCAATGGCTTGGAAATAGCATCTACCGCACAGAAAACATACTGCTCCCACATAACCCCTGTGAAAAATTTAGCTCTTCCAAAAATGTTATATGAGTGAATTCTATTATTAAAGTCAACCAAATGACATATTTTCAAACTCTCATCCAGGGAACTCTTGCACTATTACAGGGTCTCCCAGAGTCCCAAAGGAGAGATGAAAACTCCTGGAAGGCTTCAGGGGAGCACCATACTGTAAAGATACTCCCCTTCCCCCACTGCTCACCAGTCTTGGCTTTTTAACACTGCTACACTGTAATGTCCTAATTAAGTTAGTTACTATTGCAGAAATCAAATTATTCCTGTAATATATATTTCTAGAATGTGTTTACATCTAATAACATTATAAACTCTTTGTATTTCAAATAGATATATTGATCTTTTCACAGTATAATCAGAATTTTTAATACACCTTATTTTTTACATTATTCGTTATTCCATGCTTTTTAGTATTTATCCTATTTTGTTGTTAAACAACAATCATTTTAATTAATATGAATAAATAATAAAGCTTTTTAAATGACATATTAGGGGAGTGCACCAAAACTGACCATTTTTATTCTCAATTATATTGAAGTGCTTGTCCAGAGGTTCAATTTTATTAAATTCCATTAAATAAAAGTAGCCCCTCCACCAAACAAATAATATATATAATACAACCATAAAAATGAGTATTTTGATTGATCCATGTGATGTTAACTAGGGTACAGTATGTATTGTATGGCAGTCACTCTTATTCTGTGTGCATTGTATTACAGACACTGTAATGCAGTGTGTATTGTATGGAGGTCACTACATTGCAGTGTGTATCGTGTGGCAGTCACTATGGTAATTATTACAATTATTGTTAAATCACTTTTCTTGTTTTACTGAATAAATGTGAAGGAGTGAACAATGCAGTTTGGGGAGCATGGGGTAACAAAGAGTTATAATATGTAATGTGGGGAAAGTGGTGTGACTGAGGATATAGGACCTGATTCAGAGGCTGAAAATAAGAACTTAAATTTACACCTGGGCAAAACCCATGTTGTTTTCAGGGGAGTCAAATTAATTATATTCTATGCATGCAGGGAGAATGCTTTGCTTTTACTTATTGCACACAGATACCTGATCAGCTTCACTTTTAAACTGCTAATTAGACAGGTGTAACTTTAAGTTCTTATTTTCAATCTCTGAATCAGGGCCATAATATTTAATTTGGGTATGGTAGTGTGACTGTGAGAGTATAACATGTAATATGGGGAGCATGATTGTGAGGTTAGAATGTGGAGACAGTGCAGAGTTGGCATACTTAAATTTTAGGTAGGTGAGAACAGCTGTCTTAAAGGTTAGGCGCATCCATGTTACACTATAATATAAGGTGGAGGGAGGAAATTTTTTTCTCTCACCCAGGGCACCAAATTAGATAGAATTTAACCTGGATAAAAGCATGTAATGGTGTTGGTTATTATCTAATTGGCAGAAGAAAAAGATGGTCATAGTAGAGGTTCCAATCCATAGCCTCATCATCCCTAAGAGAAATGACTCCATATTTTGCTGAATGCAAAAACTAAGGGTTCCTCTCCCAAAAGCTGCATTTTGTGCCAGACGTGAATATCAGTTATATAGACCAGAAATCTATTAATAAATTTACTATTCTTATGAATACTTGTTCATCATTATTTTATTCTGTTTATATTTATCAGTAAACTTCATTAGAAATTTCCAAATGATCATTAGTTGCACTTAATCATTTCTATTTAGGTATAAATAAGGTAGACCAATATGTCTGCATTTTAAGGTGCCCATGGATAATGTAGATAATGTGTATAGAAATTGACTTACATCATATATCCCTAAGACATAGTAAAAAAAGAGAAAATTGTGATGAGTGACTTATCTTGAAAAATGAAATTCACAGGTCAACCTTGTAAAAGATTTATCAAGTAATGTATTGCATACATGAGGACAGAATCTTAATACATAGAGGATTACTTAAGGAAGCTGAAAGTATTTTATTGCTCAGCATCACATATTGTGCCTGAGGCTTATAGTCAACTTTAATGTATTGCACATGAAAGAATCATTTCATACTCTCTAACATTCTTCCAGACCTAGAACTCGAGTTTTCACTTTGACAACTGGCAGATTTCATTGCTGTACCAAGAGACTTTCAGATATTCAGACCTACCTGTTCAGTGACGTACTTCTTTGAGCCTGCTACCAAGGGCAGCATGATGCTTCAAGACAGATTATTACAGCCTTTTTAATGTTTTTCAGGTTTTTTTTTTTTTAAATGCTTTTATGTTACTTTAAAGGGGAGATTGCCATGCTTGTTTCTTAAGACTCTAATGTATGCCCTGATGAATGTAATTTACAAACCGGGCAACCTCTAAAATGATCATATCAAGATAGTTGGACGTTATTATTTCTTTCTCTGAATGTAGACATTGAAATTTGGTACAGATGAATTGATATGGAACTTTAATTAGAATTAGAATTAAATGATGTCTAAGAAAGGATTTAGCACTGTCCTGAAGTATGGTGAGGACTTTGGACTGGATCCTGAATTAATAACAATTTGTACGGAATGGAATTGCATGCGTGCTATCCTATAGTCCATAGGTGTGAGGGTAACACACACCCCTTGCATGCATGGACCTTCTGTGCTTTAAACCCTACCTTAAATCTTATGCACCCACCCCACACAAAATGGGAGGTATGCATAAAATTAAACAATACAAACTTACTAAAAGTTGTAGCAGGGAAAACCATCACTTTCAGACTATACTTTGAACAAACTGAAATACAAAATAAACCCAAAAACCCAGAAATTTAAATAATTATTTCAGGAAACAACACAACTAAAAACATGTAATAGAATATGTAATTTATGATATTCAGTCAAGATAACACACATGCCTAAACATATACTAATACAGTTGACAAATACAAATGTACATGTTTAAAGTATACAGTAATTCCAGTTTACAGAGATTTATAAACACATTATGAACTTATACCTTTAAACAAATGTATATAACAAAAGCAGTATGTTTAAAGGAACTGTAAAGGCAAAAATGGAAACAATACAAATATGGGGGTAGATCCTGAACAACGTTTGCAGTACGTTTGTTCGCGTAGCGAATTTTCGCGTACGTAAATTCGCTACGCTACCCTTAACACACCCCCTGCACGGCCGTATTTTTTGAAAATACGCTACCCAAACCCTACCTTAACTTTTCCATACGTAACTGAATACGTCCGCTAACGGAGAAATGCGTAGTTCAGGATCTGCCCCATGGTACATACAAAAACAGTTGCACCTTTAGTCAAGGGAAAAACAAAGGTTTGTATCCTTTGAAATGCCTTACAATTAATTCTCAAAAATACAAAATTGTCAGTTAGAGGTTTTGGATATTTACAAATGAAGTAAAACTGCAAAAATGCTTTGACAAATAAATAAAAACCTTACAAAAAGCAACAAGAAATAGTTTTTAAACATTACCTTATATGACTCTTTTCAAAACACAATAAAAAGAAGTACTTGGATACCTTTAAAAAGTTGCCTTGTAATTCGCTTAATTAGCTGCATCTTATTTTATCATTAAAATTTGTTGCAGATGAGTAATCATTAACACACTAACAACTTCAATTGCTAAGCCTGTTGCGTGTATGCGGACTCAGTGGCAAACGCAGGATTTTGAAAGGGTGGTTTCCAATGCATGTAATACATGTGAGGTATATTATAATAGCTGCAAACATGTTGGATCAACAAGCACACCACATATTTCCAGCATGGACGCCGGAGCCCCAAACAGCTTGCTGACGGCAAAGACACATGCTGCATTAGCACAGGACTTCTCTTCGCAGCTATACCAGTATCTCCTCCGTTCCCACACCCCACCAGGAGGGTGACGTGAGTAGAGTTTTACAGCTCCAAGTCCTCACTTTGTTCCCATTCTATGTCAATACAGTCTAGTGGGCACTTTCACAGACATAGTCCTGTTCTATTTGCAAATAACCCATCACTATATCATATCAAAGAACATTTTATCCAATGTTACTATTTGTTTCTTGAACATACCAATTATATGCTGGAACTCTATCTTACTGGCCTTTCAATTTGAGCATTGTGTGGTATATTATACAATCATGCATCATAGAGTTATATATACCTATGTATTTTAATATATTTTATTTCATGTTGTTTGGAGAATAAAATCCATTTTAGAAGTAATAGCTGTCGAGACTCCTATAAGGTTACTTCTAGCGCTACCTACAATCCTTCCCTTTACTTAATATGATTCACTGTTAAAAAATAAAACATATGTAAAATGACAATACTGATAATATAGTCGTACTATTTGACTGCCAAGACTTAAGACATCCATTAATGTTCTCTGTGAAAGCAGGACGTTTATAATGTAGAATTGAAAATAATAAAAATTCTACATTAAGGAATTGCATTGGTTATTGTGTGTAACAAGTGCTGTTCCAATATTTTTTATAGGTGATTTATAAGTTACTTCTTTCACACAGTAAAATAGTAGTTTTATATTGAAGGAACAGATCTAATAGTAATAGCAGTATACAGTGCATTAGTAGAGCACATTACACAATGTACAGAGTCTGTGTCAGTGCATAAGCACTGTCATATTTGTAGTGACCCATTCATCATTCCCACCTGCTTACCTAATGCAGCACAGACCAGGACTATCTTCCTTCATGTCTGTCCGGATCACATGGCTGAAAAGCTGTAGATCTGGATCACCCGCAACGCTGAGGGAATGCCCGTACTGTACATTAACATTCTCTGTGACCCTCACTTGTGTTATGAACCCTGCCCCCTGAATGTATGCATGTTCATGTCTTTGTATGAAATATAGGATCAATTTTGCGGACTCTAGAATCTCTAAGTTCGGTGTCAATCAAATGCATATTCACTCACCTAGGATGTGTGAATGGCCTGTCATGCGTAATTGTGGATCAGGTCCTAGGTTCACACAGATAAGTCCAATAGCAACAATTTAAAAACAGGTGCAAGGTGCTATTTCTCAGCAAAACCATGTCAAAATATGAGGAAGAGACAGAAAATTTAAAGTGTACCAACAGAATTTGATTTAAGAGGTGATGTTTCCTAGCTCAACTCTAATTTAAAAAATAGTTTTTAGTAGTATTTAAGTGATATGTGCAAAAGATAAATATTTTCACAGCATGTAAAAAAAACAAAAAAACCTTAATATGTGCGTTTCCTATTGCAACATCGTTTTGAAGTCCTGTTTAACCCCAACAATCAAACTCTGCATCAGCCTCAATATGTTTATTAGACAGTAATAGCCAATACCTAGGGAAACATGATGGAACTTTTGGTTTCACAGCCCCTTGAGTATTTTAGAATGCATATGCCTGCTGTACACTTTTAGCATTAGGAATGTACTTTTTTTCCTTCACTTTCAGGCTATAATCAGCTATAATAATGTGTGAAATGTATATTGTGCATGAACAGAAAAAAGAGGATTTAAGCTACAGCAAATTAATTGCATTCTGTCCTCACTTGCAGGACAGAATCCTGACACGGATTTTGGAGCAAGGGGCCATGGGCAGGGCCACCATCTAAGTTGTGAGGTATGGGACACATCCGCAGGGCCCTGTCCCCTATGTGATGTCATCAGTGAAATCATCGGCTCACACAGTAGAACAGTTTACATCTGCTTGGGATAATTATAATGATATCCTAAACCTCAAGCTAAATTTAGAATAAACTATTGTCTAGGCTCAGTATAGTTACAGTATAGTTTTAGTTAAAAAATAACTACTGCCTTTTTGCTGTCATTACTTTCTATGTTTCTATGTGTCTATTTAAAATATTTCCTCTAAATCTTTGTTTACTTGACATTGATATAGCCCCAAACTCAAAATAAGTAGCATAAGATAAACAACAGAAGCAGAAAAAAATGACTGAATAAGTGCTTGTGTGCCTTCAATTTCCTGCAAGTAAACTCACTAATATGAACCAATTATTGATTTAAGTAACTGTAAGCGTGACCCTTTTAGGCGTAATGTGACAAGCCTGACTGACATAATTGCAGGTTGGTATTAGTTACCTGAATAATCATATGTGTTTATGCCCATATTTACATAATATGCTTAAAAATGGTATTATACCAAAATAGAAATATTTTTATGAAATGCATTTTTGCTGAATACAAACAATATAACTATATAATTTGCCTAGATATATTAAGGTAATACATTAAAAAGTATTTTGAATTAAATCACAAATATACCCAGTTGATAGTTGATCTGGATAAAATGAGTCAGGGTAAAAACATCTAAATAAAAAAACCAAGAACAAAACAATGTTCAGAGTTGTATGTCAGTACATCATGTTGATACGAAATGTGTTTTCTTATCAGATCTATGGAAGCTGTCAAATGGGTGTTATACACTGGATCACTAGAAGAGTTATGAAAGTATTTGCCTTTGTTTTGATAAACTATACAAGTATAATAGCATGGTATCCAACAGACATGAAAGAATGTGAAAGAAAACATCCATAATTGTGGAAGAAGTTCAAGAGAGGAAATTGTGCAGTTAACAAGACTAGAGTAACATATTGTGTTTTTTTTATGATCTTGCACATAAAAAGTCAATAAAGTATGTGGTTTGAGATAACACAAAAGAAACAGACACTAAAACTACTCTTTTTTTTAGCTTCTTCTGAGCTGTCAAAGCTGTCTAAAGGAACTAAGAAAATAGAAGGAATCACAGATTATGTACAATCAAAACATTACCACCTAACAGCATCCAAAGCAAAATGCCAACAGGCAGATGTTGAGTGCATCTACCACACCATAATGACAATGACTACTCTTGTGATGTATGAAGCAGAAGTCTGTTTTTTATGAAGTGAATGGAAAGCCCATATCAAGAATGCTAAAAAAAAAAAGGTAAGAGCCAGACAATTCTAACCTATGGGTAACATTGAAAAGATTAACCTTTAGTGGTCTAAACAAGCAGCAAAACTGTTCAAATAAATGTAAATTCAAATAAAAATAGTATTAATACATTGCATTTGAAAGCAGATTGTTTATTGCTCTTGGGTTTGCCAATGTAAACAAACAAATCTCATTGATATCAATCTTAAGAATTGTCTGAGTTAGTATAAAATATCTATGACTATGAATTGAATTTGTCGTGCCATTATTATTACTTAACATATGTATGTATTGTATTTAATATGCAATGTTATGTCTTAGTATAATCTTCTCAATGAATATATTGTATTCCCTCACTTCCTCCCCATTCCTTGCAAAAATATATTTTCAATAAAAATGCTATGAAAATAAATCTTATTGTCCAATCAGAGAGGACAATCGTACCTATAATAATCTAAGCCGTTTATAAAGGATAGACCATCTGCACATGAGCAAGAGGCTACAATATATTTTTAACCACTGACCTTATGGAATGGTAGAGCTACAAGCATTCAAGAAATGACTTGAATAAAAAATTACTTTAATATAGTAAGATGGAAGTCATTTATTTGTCGATGTTATTCAAGAATTACACAAGAAGGAAAGTTACTATACACCTGGTGAGTTCAAAATAATACAAATTTTCTTATTCTATATGATTATCAGCATATCTTTTCAATAAATTGATACTCCAAATTATACTGTCATTCTGATGGAAATGGCTCCCAATTGATCTTCTACTTTAGTGAGCCAGTCAAATAGTTAATATATGTGTTACAAGTCCCCACAGTGAATACATGCTGCTTGGAATACTGTATTTTGCTGAATTTGAGATATTTGTTCCTTTATTAGATTTCTCCATAAATTCCCCTTTAACTGATATAAGGTTCACTACACAGTACTTTTATGCAGAGGCATTACATTTGCTATTGTTTATACTTTTGAAATTACTCCTATTACTGGTGACTGGTTGAATAATTATGTTACTCCCACTCATAGTTTTCTGTCTTACTATAGATTCTTTAGCTTATGCCTTTCATGTACTGTATATAACTAAAAAAAAGCTTTTGTCCCCTATTTGTACTGAGGGGGCCATTTTAAATCTCAGCTTACGCCTTTGCAGCTATGATAACCTTTTTAGTCTCCTTTTTAAACTCTCTGGTATTATTTTCCTAAGCTTGCTTATATGTCATGAAGGCCTTCTATTTTCCTTTCTCTATATACTGGTTACTTTTTTTTGTAATTCATATTGGCTTTCTATCTATGTGGTTTTAATTGACCTAATACATAAGTCTATTAATGGTAATAATTAATTTTTCATTTTTTTCCTGCTACTCGGGCTCTCTTTTCTGGTGTTTCTACTCTACCAAGAATCACTTACACATTTCCCCATTTCTACATTAGCCTTCTTAAAATGTTGTATCTTTTTTTTTTTTGGGTGGTGTGCATCTCCTTCTGTCTTTACACTAAACCATACTGTTTGATGATCACTGGATCATAGCTCCTGACCCACATGTATTTCTGAGATTCTGTCACCATTTCTACACAGCAAATCTAAGATTGCATCTTTGTGAGTGGGCTCTCTCACCAACTGTTTGAGGGATGCTGCCTGAAGTAAATTTAAATTGCATCCTCTTTAAATGGACATTTCAAAAATGTCAGTTGATATCAGTTATATGAAAGTCTCCCATTAATATTATTTGTCTTTTAATACAATTGTCATTGTCCATTTCCTCATCTTATCCTGGTGGTTTATTTGGGCCAGATCCAGAGCTACATCCGCTAGCATATTTACGCTAGTCGGAAATGTAAAAACACTGTTTTGTGTGTACTGCGCATGCGCGCGTCAGATGCTACGGCCCGTAACTCTGAACGTGCGTGCCAGCCTAGTATAAACAGTGTAACTATGGATGAAGGGGCACGCCAGCCATACAACACCTGTAATTACGCTTCGGAGGCGGGGTGAGCCATTTGAATCGTACAGTATGGGCGTGCTTAGGCGCGTAAGTACATGCAGCCATTACATACGTCAGGAGTTACGCTTTAAAAAGTTAAGGTAGGGTTTGAAAAGCGTAAAACGGTAAAAGTACGTATGAGCGAAGGGAATGCCTAGGGGAGTGCATAGTAATTACGATAGCGTAAATACGCTACGCGTTAAACCGTAAAGGAAACTTAGGTCTGGATCCAACCCTTTGTCACCAAGTACAAATAATAACCATCTTGGTTTCTATTGTTAATCAAGGTGACTTCTTATTAAAGCAGTTCTTATTCCTTCCTACATATTAATACCCATCCAATATTTTTTCCTACTCTATCCTTTCTAAACAAATTATATCCTGGTATAGCTAGCTTTCATGTATGATTTTCATTGCAAATTGATTATCATTGACATCATTGCAACTAGTTTAATAATTTTGTTTTGTAAAATTATAGCATTTGTACACATTTCTCTGAAGGAGCGCTCAATTCAGTTGAAATTTTTTTTTTATTAAAATCATCAAAGCTTAGCAGAAAGAAATACTAAATGCATTATCAATAAATGGTGTGCATGTCCAGGTAAGTAGGTTTATAGCTTCCATTTTTGTCAAGAAAGAATTCTTTGTAAATTGCTCAAAATGATACAGATTAAAATGACACTCAAATTTTCAAAGTAGAATCAAATGTTTGAAAAATTGGGCTAAAATTTGCCCTGGCAACCGGCTGTGACCCCTTTAAAGTTTTTTTAGAAAATTGAGCTTAATACATTTTTTTCTGACAACCCACTGACTGAGTTTAGACATAACTGATTTAGGAGAGAACAATTTCATACCAAAATCTGTTTTTTTATCCACAATTTAAAAAGGGAAAATTTTGTAATTTTATACTTTTGAAAGTCTAGTCAAAAAAAATTTACAGAGGTTAATAGATACTCAAATCCTTCCAAAGAAAACATAAAAAAAAAAATCTTTCTTTTAAAGAATGACAAGCAATTACAGATCTGACCAAAAAAATGTATGAAGTCCCTGGATAATTTATTGGATACACATAAAGAAAGGGTACCACCCTGTTACTAATTTTACAAAAATAGAGGACCGGATTCAGATTTAATAGTGCAAGGTCACTTACACACGCAAGGTGCGTAAGTGACCTGACTTCACTGGAGGGCGCTTCCCCTCTGCCCGCTATAGCAGGCGGGGGGAAGCATGCTAAGTGTACAGTGTGGGAGGGGGCTCCCACACTGCAGCGGATCAGCGGTCGTACGGACCGCTGATCCACATGTTAGACTTAATGCAGTCTTATGGCAGCATGAATGAATGATTTTTAAAGGAAAATGTGCACTTTTAGAATAATAAAAACTCTTCTAGTCTGTCATGTTATTACTAACGAAAACTACTGGATGAAGTCCCCTTTTTATTCCTTAGATGAAACGCGTTAGTTACCTTTGATTGTGGGGTGTGGTTTCCTTAAAGATACCCAGAACTTTACTTTATCACTTTTAATGTGCACATATTATATTATTATGTAACTATATTTGTGGTTTTAGAATACTACATTAGATTGGTTTCTTTCTATGTGTTCCCTATATTGGTGAGGCTAAAATAGAAATGATCATGGGACAAAAGAAAGAAACCTTGAAAAACTCTTTTTCTTATTCCTCTGGCATCTAGTGCGCATATATACCCTACCGGTGGGGACTAAATTGAGTTTGCGGTTTAAGCTCTTGCATATTATTATTGATAATTTAATAAGAAACACTATACTATAGATGCCTCTTTGTCTTGTAATTCTTTTCTAATTATTGTGATCAGCATGTGTTCAATATGATGTCAGGAAGTAATCATTATCACCTCTTTCCAATGCAAAAGAAGGACTTAAATCTCCAAATAACCACTATTAGAGAACCACTTTATAAAGGGCTGTGTGTCCAAAATGCATTGTGGACAAGTGCTCTATACTTTTCTGGAAAACTGAGTCTCCTCTCCCTGGATCTGGATCTTTTCTTACCATTTCTTACCACCCGGATTTAGAGCCTCCAGTCTGACAGGAGGTTCTGTAGTTCCCTCCTCTTAAGGAAAGTGTCTGTGGACCGGATCCAGACCCCTGCATGGGGAGTCTGGAAGTACGAACAAGAAAGAGGGGAGTGAACTCCCCCTGTCACTCTCCTCTCTCGTGTTGGCTTTATGGCAGCTATGCTACCATAATCCCGCCTTAACTAAAACGTATGGATCAGTGGTCCGTACGACCACTGATCTGCATAAATGTGGGAAACCCAACCCAAACTGCACTATTTACATGCTTCCCCCCACTCACATTTGTAGGCGGAGGGGAAGCACAGCCCCTTACTGTGGATTAAGCGTAAAATGCAGGTATCTGGAAGGCTCATATCTGGGTTACCCTGGGTTTTTTTTTTAGCAAATTTTTATGGTGTTAATGTAAAGATTTGTATTCAGATTTTATAATATGATCTTGGTTTCTTTTATTCATTTGGCATGTTCTGCTTTGTCACTGAGGATGTGAAATGATCAGACACTTTCCTAAAAGGTGTCTCAAGACTTTGTTTTATTCATTTGCCCTCACTTCTATTATGTTTAGCTCATTTGCCATTCACACTATTAGTTTAGCATCTTACCACCAGTGCAATTCGGAGACCTACCCTTTCATATATTTTGTATTGCATAGTGTTTTCTGCACTGAATTCAAACAAGTGTTTTATGACTCCACCACTTAAGCGCTTGAAATTAGTTACTCCTGGGCTAAACCATGTTGATTGAAGGGAGTCATATTTCATCTGTTGCAAACATTATTAGAGTTGAGAGGTGATGTTTCCTATCCCAAGTCTAAATAACAGTGTGATAGTAAAGCTGGTCATTATCTGTGTGCAGTAAGCAATTCAAAGATATATCCCTGCATGCAAAGAATACAATTAACTGGACTCCCCCTGCACTCAACATGGTTTAGCCAAGGAGTAAATAATTTCAAGCACTTACTTAAGTCTGTATCCAGCCGCTTGAGAGACCCAATTCAAGTTAATAAATAAATAAATAAATTAACATACTTGTTGATGTATAGGATTTTCTGCTGTGAGTTGCCTCAGGAGCATCCCTTTTAAATGTCAGCCAGCATGCTTGGACTCCACTTGTCCTGATACTGCTTTTCCATTATAGAAATGTCCTGGTGGAACTGTTTGATGACTGTTCCAAGATTGCTTCTGACTGGAAAGAAGTCCTGGTGTGAGAAAAATAAGTGGACTTTCAGAGACATTTTATAACACATAGTCTTGTAAGATTTTAAGAGATTGGCCACCATCACTTTGTAGTTGTCTACCTTATTGTTCCTTCGAAGTTCTGTCAAATGGTATGGTATGGTCATGATGGAGGGTCTGGATAACTGTGGTGGGATTCCTCTTCTATGTCTGTCTGGCCGGCATGCCCATGAAGCCGTGCCCCTTTTCACGACAACCACAAAGCTATACCCCCTATTTTAGTTAGTGTTAATGTTTTTTTTTGTTTTGTTTTTAATATTTATTTTTGGGGGGTTTCTTGAAAACCCCCATGTGTGGACCACTGGGTCCCTGACAGTCTTGCTGTGATTTTTCTTACCTTGTGTGCAAGCAATGGCATGTGAGGACTGTTTCTTCAGTAGGGCTGCAAGGGAGTTGCTAATAGGGTGGATTAAAAGAGAGTGCAGGGGGATGGTTGCCCCATAGCAACTGCACCCCTAGCACCCACTATAGTTGCACCTCATGCCAAGCCCTATGCTAAATGTTTCCACTCAGCTCAATAAAGTCTAAATCGCCTCCTTAAGCTTGCCTTTATGTTTAGCCCTCCGTGAATGGCTGATCTCAGTCATTTGATACTTCCTGTCAGGAAGTAGGAAGGCGAATACTGTAAAAGGCTCGGAACATCTGATCCAGAGTTTTTACGTACGTGCCATGCAATCTTAAGGTGGATGTGTTATACGTGCAATCCAGACTATAATGTTTCCACTCTAACACGTAACTCTGAATCGAACAGCGTTCCTGGTTATATTATTTATGACTCTTATAAGTAGCATTCCGCCAATGATGGGAAATGGGTGCATGGTCTTTGAGTGTCTATATCTCAGAAATTAGTTTACATATTAAGCTTACAGTATATTTTTACGTTATCATAGAGAATTGTCTGATGGTACTGCATGCCAAAATATATAGAAATAAAGAAAAATAACACAAATTTAATAGGTCGAAGAGAAAAACGTTTTCTTCCACTTGCTTTTTTGTAAAGGTCACATCTTGTGTTAGTTTTTTGGGAATTCAGAACTCAGTGTACAGGGTGTCTATTTTTTTTGTTCTTTGTCTCAGGGTGGTGAAATTTCTGAGAAAATTTTTTATTTTTTTAGGGTAAAATATGCCCCATTAAAAGCATTTCATAATATTGCATATGTTAAGGAGAGCCCTGGGTGAACTTAAGCTTTACTTGAGTTGAGAAAAATGGATGATTTCTTCAGTGTATGTGATATGTTATCACCTCCTTTTGTGCTGGAGAATGTTTTGGGGTTAAAGGAGACACAGTTTAAATATTAGGTTTGTTTTATGTCTAATAGTAAAGGTGTATAATTTTTTGAAGAGTTTTTATTCTTTGTGAATACCATTGTGAATATACATACGTGTGCCTGTGCTGTGCAATAAAGTGAATGGGCAGAAATAATTCACAGATTGAGATGTAAGTGGGGGGACACTTTCCATGTAAGAGGCTTTATGGAGTACTACAATAGGCAAAAGCCTGTGCTGATGCATGTGAGGAGGCGCTGGGTAAGCCGATGATCCGCCTGTAGTGAGTACCGATGGCAGCTGTGATGCTGCAGTCTCCCAGTGTTTGCTGGAAAGGCCGCAGCATTTGATGGTCAGTGTGTCCGGCCAATCTCAGCCAGCCGCATCACACACCCCCATCTTAGGAGTGGACAGTACGGCAAGCCAATCCTGGCTCACTGCGCCACGAGCTCTGCTCCCTGGGGATGTCTGGAATGTGGAGGCATTGGGAAACGCTAAAAAGACACCAGGAGAAAGAAGGAGACAATCCCATGCGGAGAAGAAAGGTGAGTATCAGTGTTGCAGTGCAGCAAACCATGAAGACAGATAAGTCAAATTACTTCTGGACCACCAGGGTTTAAAAACTCTGGCTAAGAGGACCAGGGGAAACTGCCATTAACTCTTGCATTGCTGGCCCTTGTGAGGGCATAGATCCACTGATGCCTCCCAGGTAGGAGAGGAAGCTGCCCAGTGCCAGAGTTCTGGAAGCGGAGCGGACGCCAGTGGTCAGCCAGTTGGTGAAATCAGCAACTTCCGATCCAGTACGGAGAGAGAGTGTCCGCAAGCTGACTCGGTGAGTGCCTATAAGGTGACCCTCTTTACACATTTACACACATGACATGGCAAGTAATGGAGCTGTTTATGAGTGAATTTAATCTGCATATGCAGAGTGTTCCTCCTCCCCTTCTTGTACATGAGAAAAATAGTCTGTGTCTCTGTGTCATGTAAGTAATCCCCTCTATCCACATTAATCTGTCAACACAGTAGAAATAATTGCTTATATGAACTATTTCTCCATTTACCTAAAGAAGTATAAAGTATATAACTAAAATATTTATATACATAATAAATAAAGAAAAGTTTGATTTATCATCCTCCTGCAATTTTATACCGAATATGTCATCTCTAGTGTCTATGACATCATATTCAGTATAAAAGGGGGACCTCCAGTGGCCGAATGGTTGATGCTTATAGTACTATAAGGCTGTCAGGCTGATGCTTATAGTATTATAAGGCTCAGCATGGCCATAAACACATGGACATGCTGTGCCTTATAGTACTATATGCGTGTGCATGATAAGGGATAGAATGATGCAGCACAACATTTTTATAAAGAAAAACACATGTCAAAACTATTGACATGTGTTTGTCAGCTAAAGTGTGTGTCTCTTTCTATGAAAGCGACACACACAGGAGGCATTTTTTTTTCAGCCCTTACAGACCACACTAGAGGCAATTTAGTTTAATCGACTTGAGTGAATCCAGACTGGGCTATGTTTGACATGGCAAACATCTGGATGTTTTTTGTCAGCGATTTAGCTAAAGGCTAAAGTCCCGGGACTTTGCCTTTAGTGAATATGGCGATGTCATAATCTCAGTGAAAGTCCTGGGACTTTGGGCGTTTTGAGCAAAAGAGACTTTAGTAAATGTACCCCTAAAATAGCAATTAGAGAGGTAGGATGTGATTCAGGAAAGGGCTGTGTCCTGAATACCTTGGGATTGTAATATTTGTATAAGAAGAGAGTTGTCAACATTGTCAAAAGCAGTAGAAAGAAATTAGAATAGAGTAGTGACCTTTAGATCTAGCAGTGATCAACCTTGGTCAGTGCTGTTTCTGTGGAATGTTGAAAACGAAAGCCTAACTGAAGATTATTTAGAAGATTGTGTAAGGAAAGGAAGTGAGTGAGGTGAGTGTAGGCAAGTCTTTCGGGGGGCATGGGAGCTTGGAAATTGGACAAAGAATTTGGGTCTGAGTTTTGTTTTTTCAGGATTGGAGTGATTAGTGCATGTTTTAATAAAGAGGGGAAGATACCAGTCTTAAGTGAGAAATTACAGATTGTAGTTAAGGTTGGAATAAGCACAGAAGATAGACATCGACTGACTTGTGAGGGTACTGAATCAAGAGGACAGGTAGCAGAATAAGAAGAGAGGAAAAGAGCAGATACTTCCTCTATATTTTGTGAGATGGAATGAGAACATAGTGTCTTAGGGCCTGATCCAGACCAACGCCGATGCGCTGTGCTTACTAAAGCACAGCGTATCGGCGTTCACTTACCCTGGCACTCCCCCTGTGCGGGCATATGGTCCCTTCCTTACGCCGGCTGAAGGCTACCCTAACTTCAGCCAGCGTAAGGAAGGGGCCATACGCTCGCACAGGAGCATATGGCCGATATTACGCTTACGCCCGCCGTCCGAGCGACGGAGGGCGTTATTGAGGATCAGGCCCTTAGTTCCATAGTGCCGGATTCAGACTTATGGTCGTTAGGCCACTTACACACGCAAAGTAACTGGAAATGACTGAAAGATGCATGCACCCTCCACACTAGTGTTACGTTAGTAACGTTAGTAACACTAGTATACCTAGCATCGTACGAAACTTAGAAATGGATTGTGCTTTCCCTTTTCCTGCTAAAATGGGCGGGGGAAACATAGTAATTGTACAGTGTGGAAGGGGTATCCCGCACTTTTGCGAATCAGCGGTCATATGGACTGCTGATCCGCATGCTTTAGTTAAGGCAGGCTTATGGCAGCGTAAGAAGTCATAAAACCTGCATAAGAGAGTAGTTGACAGGGGGTATTCACTCCCCTCTCTCTGTCAGACGGATAGGCTCCCACACTTATGGAAAAATACATCCTTCTGACCACTGTACAATAAATTCTTGTGACCACAATGCAGTTAACAAAAGGCCTCCTTAGAAACAGAAAACATTTGTAACTACAATACCAAAGAATCACAGCCTTGTTTACTGTTTGTGTGTGTGTACAGTATATATATAT
>WWET01000124.1:1037346-1050550 GCA_011038615.1 Limnodynastes dumerilii | reverse complement strand
TAGGTGAAGCTTGTTGCATAATATATTTATTGTTGCTGTTTGGTTTAATTTTTCTGGGTAAGGTTTAAAAGGTATTTTTTTTTTCTTTTTTCTTGTAGTTAATTAGCCAGCTGTGGTAATTGCTTGGGCTGTGGTAATTGATTAGGTCATTGGGTGTTATATAAAGGGGGGTTTAGTTTAAACCTGCCAAGGTATAACCTGCCTGAATTTCATAGCCTGTTTTCTAAGCATTGGTTTCAAATATTACATATTGGAGTTGTAACTGGAGTTCAAACTGGATTTGGCCTGGATTAAGGCCCATTTCAAATTAGTAGTGTGATTTGTTGGTAAACCAAAGTCTGCTGATTTTTTTAAGCAAATAAACCTTCTAGGATGTCTGCTCTTGTGCATTGCAGTGGGTGTGATGCTTTTGCGTGAGACAATTTGGAAACTCATGTGTTGTCCAATCTGTCAGAGGATGTCTTTTTTGCTTGATGAGATAGCTAGGATGCAAGGTGAGATATTAAAGATGTCTGCATCTTTGATGCCACCATTGCCTCAGAGAGTTCCCAGGAAACGTACTGGGTGGACTATGGTGAGGAATGCATGCAGGAAGGTTCCAGTTGTGCAAGGACACATTGCACAGCCTCTGCCCTTGCATAACTCCGATGCAGCACTCTCACCCCTACAAGTTTGCTGCACCACTTTGCAAATATGTACATTACACTAACATTTACCTCTCTTGGTGTTTAAGTTTTGAACTGCTACAAATTTACTGTATTTTCAAACCCAATCAGATCCTTCAACAACACTATTTTTTTTTATTTTTAAGGAAGGCAAACCTTTAGCAAAATTATCTAAAATTCAAGGTAGAATTGAAACAAAATTCTGAACCCTAATGCTAAATGAGGAGAATATTCCACAAAAGGTCTACTGACTTTGGCCTATGTATGCCATCCACAATATTTGTAATGATTGATAATTTGATTTAGCATACTCTGTTATAATAATGACTATGGACATTTAATACCGTCAGGTGATTTATGCACGCAAGGTGCGTAAATCACCTGACTTAACTTTGATCCATCCGAGACCATTTCCAAGGTAATGGGCTGTGCTTCCCTTCCACCCGCTAAAGCGGGTGGGGGGAAGCATGTAAAATATACAGTGTGGGAGGGGGCTCCCACACTGTAGCGGATCAGCGGTCGTACGACAGAGGGGAGTGACATGCTAGTGTCTCGCGTAATTTCAGACCCCAGCACGCTAGGAAAGCATGCAGGAGTCTGGATCAGGCCCTATATCAGAAAGACTGTAAAAAAAAAAACTCTGTGGGGTGGGAGGGTTAATTAATCTAATACTGTAGAATGCTTTTACTATATGCAATATAGAACGTTATACATATATTTGTAATTATAGTGGGCAGTACAGCAACTGAAAGTTTAGAAGGAAAAGTGGCTCTCAGATTGAGCAGACAATAGATCTTTAGATATAGTGATGACAGTATTTTCTGTAGAACTTAGCTAGAAGAATACTGAAAGAAAAAGTTAACTTATTATTCCAATGGTTTATGAAGATGAATGAAGTGGCATTTAGTAGAAGGAAATGTGGGATCGATAACATAACAGCAAATTTTATATTTCATTTCATTTCATTTCATTCTATATTGCCCATAAAACAAATTGCAAACACTGTTTCCTTAATCAGCAGTTTGTCTGCATCTTTCATTTGTGCTTTTAAAAACACATATGTTTTTGAGAATAACAGGTAACAAGAATTTTGAATGTAAGTATTTTTAAATATGAATGACATTAGAATAGGTAATTATAACCTACAGTAATCAGTATCACATTTTTCATTGCCTGTAACCTGCAATTTTACAATCTTCTTAACCCAAATTATAATACTTGTAGAGTGAGCGCACGCCTGAGCAATGTTGTACCTGATAGCCAGGCGTGCATACAGCATGTAAATATGCAGCCTGGCTTGTAAAAAAAAATAAAAAAGTAAACAAATTTGACAATCAAGTAATGAGCGGTGTGGGGTACCACAAATATAACCAATGTCAGCACTAGGCATTACCAGCCTGGGCTACTTTAACCATAGACAAGGAACCTGTCACACATAGCAAGAGGAGTCAAACCCGCAAAAACACCACAGCAGCTTGGGTGCAACCAGCCTTAGGTCAAACAGCTCAGGGGCTCCTCCTGCCACCAGTGTGTAGTGGGTATCTTTTTGCAGAACTACATAATAGCAGCTTGCTGATACAATATGGTGGTATTTGTTCTGTATAGATAAATGTCATTAAACACACACACACACACAAACACACTTTAATGTACAACTGGGCTCAGAAAAACCTTTCTAGTCCATGATGCTGATATCACGACAGGGTGGGGAAGCTAGTTAAAAGTTTGTTTATTTACTAATTAGCAGCTGCTGGCTCAGACAATAAAGCTGACATCACCCATTCAATTCACATGATGACTCGTACACCTTTTTCTGTAGGACAATGAATGGGTGACATCAGTTTCATTGTCTGAACTTGGCAGGAAGCCAGTAGGTGCTAATTGGTATAAACAAACTTTAAATGATTTCTGAAGTCTTATTCAACTTTCCCCAGCAGGTAGGCCTGCCTTGCCTACAAATTTTCTACCATGTATGGCTGATTTTTTCCTGCTTTTTGGTATAAATGAGAATCATTGTAAGTTTAAAATACTGGTGCTGGTATATGTAGGGGTAAAAAAAACATGCACTATAAGCCTCCACAATGATTGGTTTACAAGCTGTATCAATCATCCATGTCTGTATTGTATATAAGGATCAAATGACAAAGGCTTTTGGCAGCAGTGGTTTAGTGACAGTGTTGAAGAAAATGAACAGTTCGGGATATATATATATACACTCACCTGTATCTCTGTAGTCATTTCAGCTTCTCATTAATGGGAATAATTTAATTATATAAAAATCAATCAATGATTTACTGTTGGAATAGGAAGGGACTGACCTTGACCAAAAAATGTTACTGATGTCATGGAAACAGAATACTAAAAATATATAAAATAATTCATAGTAGGCTGGTTTAAGTTGCCAAGAAGGTAACCGTAAGTGACCCAGTCATTCATTAACCAGTAGTATGAGTATGATATAACTGGAATCGGATGGGCTACAGTTGAACAGCCCATCAAATTTTACACAAATCAGCAAAAGGCTGATGCCCTACTATTATTTAACTTTCTCTATCTTTATGTGTCACGAATGGGAGAATCTTGGGAGTAAAAACGGGGAAAAATAAAAAAAAGAGGGTCATGAACCCTATATTAGAAATTAGGTCACCATGACTACAAGCCACTAGCACCGATTGCCAGCCCTGCAATACACCAAAAAAGCACAAGAAATAATTAGTGGCAAGCAGGTGAACTAATTAGAAAACTCCTTAATTAAAAAACAAATTTTTATTAGAAACACAGATAAATATATGTCATAACACTGAAACAAATGTATATAAATGAATAATCTGTGAATTAATCACATAAAACTATTCAGTATGTCATAGATTTGGCCAAATACGTGACAGTTAACCTCTAATAATACCCTGCAGGGATACTTTGCGGTTGAAATAGAAATTTGAGGTGCACAGTCACTCAAACAATCCCGTTTTGGAGCTACCGGTAGATATATTTGTGATAATAAAGTGAAGATATTGATGCTGCTTTATATTTTACGCTTGAAACTTGGTTTGATAAAGTACAAGTCTCACAGTCTCTGTTCCCTGCAGTAGTGAACAATGATCTTTTGTACCTGTACTCCATGATAGTTGGTAAAGATGTAGCTGGTGGGTACAGTCGGGTGCTGCGGTCTGATGGCTGGACACTGAGGTGGGTTCCCACCTATCGATGGGTCCGATTAAGGTAGTTCCAGACCAGCTCTCAAAGCAAGCAGTCACTCCTCTGTCCACGAAATAGTAAGTGCCGTCTATCCACGTGGGAACAGGCTTGTGGACCGTGGCGTGCTGTCTTTTCCACAGCAGGGAAGAAGGTTAATGATGTACCTATGTGTTTTAGATGTAACCAGCAGTCTCGGTAGTCGCGGGGAAAGGTTCAGCCTATTTGCGGTTTCCTCAGAAGGATTTCTTTTCCTTCCCTCTACAAGTGCTATTTAAATTTGCTTAATTAGTTTCCACCTGGTGTAATTCTTTAGCAGAGGGGGAAAGACTTTTGATCGATGTTACAATACATAAGTGCTCATTTCTTTTTTAAATACATTTAAAAACAAGGAGTTTTAGGAAAAAGTAACTTCCTTCATATCAAGGGAGAAGCAATACTCTTTTGATTAACATATGTCCATAAGACAATTAAATATTGCCTCAAAAATATAAATATAATTATAATATAAACAATAGAATGGTGTAAAAAATTCCCTAATCCCAACCAATACATATTCTATACAAAGGATATATAAAAAATATATATAAAAATGATACATACAAAAATATAAACATAATAACTAAAAAATTTAAATATACCAGAAAACAAAATACATCAGAAAACAAAATTACGAGTATAACAATTAATTAATCTTAAAAAACACTCTCCTCATAAGAAAGCAGGGCAGAGCCTTCAAATGCCTAAGAAGTGAATATCAAATTGTTAATTTTAAATTTTTAATCTTTAATTGATTTGGCAACAAATTTGTCTTTTTAGATTTTTACATGAAATCCGAAATACTATGCATATATCACTCTAAATTCAACTTATTGGATGACATTTAAAAATGCCAACGCGGGTGGATCCTCATCATTCATCTCAAACAAAACAACAAAAATATAAATGAATTAAAAAAACAACATTCTTATGGTTAAAAATTAGACGTTTTGACGCAATTAGAGAATGAATTAGTAGTGCATTACTCAAAACAATAGATCATAATGATCATTAGATATCCATATATAGGGGGATCTTCAATATAACCATACAACACTGAGTGAAAAGTGCACACATGTGTGGTCTTATTTACATATAAATATCAAAACTTATAATCAAAAAGTTTTTTATGGTATTCTCTTATGTCCTTATTAATTGTATATCAGAAGAAATAATTAAATATCAACTCAAGGTATCCACCTTGAAAAATATGTTAAAGTGTTTTTTAATTAAAGAGTTTTCTAATTCATTATTTCTTGTTTTCTATCTTTATGTCTCTCAGATTTTTATTTGTAAAATTGAATTTTGTATTAAAGTACATAAAAAAATAAGCATAGGGCAAAACAAATGAATGGTCCATTCTTATGTCAATAGACAAGGCTAGTAGTGTTGTTATACTGGTGTGGGGATTGTTTCTTTGGATTATATTTGGTCGCTTAAAAAGGTTAGAATTGATTAAATGTTAAAATTGGCTTTGATATTGCTGCTCATCATTTGTGTTCATTTACAGCTATTTACGACCACAGTCTATGCATCTAAAGGCTACATAAAGCAGAATTAAATGCATTAGAAATTTTAAAACATGTACATGAATAAGAATCATTCAGTAACTAAAAAAAGTTTTTTTGTATTTTTCCACATAGGAATAAAGTAATACTTACAAAATGCCCCTTTCTTCCCCTTTTAAGCAACAATCCTGTTACACTTGAGAAGGATGGCCTCCCCCATCACTTCCGTGACCACTGCGGATATATCAGTATTATTTTCTGTCAGCACCCTTCACATAAGATAACAGGAAGGAGGAGGGTTTAAGGTTACTGGGAGATATGCGCTTAAAATATAAACTTAAAGTACAGAAGGGACGGGAAGTGGGTAAAGAGAGGGTCTGGTTGAGCAGTTAAAAGAAGGAGCTGCAGGGAACTGGAGAACATGATTTTGGAGAGAACAGAGAAGAAGTGACTGGTGATAAAAGATGACATAAAGGACTGTAGGAAACATGGTTGTGAAACGCAGTGCTTGAAGTGAGGTAGTATATTGGGGTATGCCATACTGTCGCTTCTACTGATTTCATTAAAAGCAATAAATCTCCATTTACTTCTATTATTTCAAAATTTTCATGCTGACACTTCTAAATTTCCACATTGAAAGCTGGTGAAAGGGCTAGAATTAATGGGGAGAAAAAGGAAGTGCATGAAACAAGGGTGACAAGGTGCTGAAAGGAAAAGGGCACAAACAAAGGAAAGTGAATAAGGAAGATGAGAGGCTAGAGGTAATAAGGCACCAGAGTGATGAGAGGAGGCTGAAGGAACAGGGAGAGAATAGAGAGGAGTAGTTTGGCAAATTTATTTTCCCATTTGAATTAAAATAGTAAAATAAAATGACAATATGATAAATGACAATATAAGTGCCCATTTGTATTTTATCATTTTAATTCACTGTGTAATTACACAATATTTTGATCAATAGACTCACTTGGGACACCAAAGGGAACTTAATGCTGTCACTTTGTAGCCTCATTGAGAACATATAGTCAAGATGCGTATTAATCAGGAAAGAATGAAAATGCCAATGTATGTTCACAGCGGGAAACATAAAATTCTCAATTGCCTGCATTAAAATCAGATTAAGTCAATAGATCAATCACCCTGCTTAATTTGCTCATCAATATTACTAATAGGTTTTCTTATGTAGCGAGGTCAACTGCCCATTTTTAAATCCCTGCATTATATTTTCCAGTACTAGTTTAAGTGGCTTTCCACCTGTTTAGTGTTTACTGCAAGACTTTTAAACAAACAATTGAAATGTCCTTGAATCTATTTGTTGAAATTATTTAGATCACCACTAATGTGTTTGTTTTGAACGCAGAAATATCCCACTTTGTGATGTCTTACCATAATAACTCATCTGTTTAATAAACCAATAACTCTTCGGCTTGTCTAAAAATCTCTATAGTTCTCGTATGTATTTCAGCCGACTCAACCAGTGCGTACTAGACTCAAATTATTCGCCATAATCTAGATGCACTGTGACAACAAATGATTTATAGGATGGAAAAATACATTGCCATTACCTCTCTCTATACATTGCTGGATGTATCACAAGTGATTAGCTTTTACAGCAGCTTACTGATACTATGAGTTACAGTATGTGTTTGTGCATGTTATTATATAAGCTCTATTTGTCTCAAGCTAAGGTACTGCTCATATTATTCATGTGCAGAAGTGATATTATCTTTCAGCCTTTTGTATCATTAATTGTATTTCAGTAAGCATATAAATGTTAAGAAAATACATTCAACCATTTACAGCAAGTGAACTATTATGTAAGATATATGACAGTTGGTTGCTGACCCCAATCATGAGACCTCAGTCATGCCTCACATTTCATAACAACTAATTTCATATTCAGAAAGCTACGCTGTGCCACCTGCTACTGGGAATTGTTGTAAACAATCCTACTGATTGTCCATTCTATATAGTGCCAATATACTATATATGACTGCTGCCTTGGTAAAGAGAGGTTAGAAAACAACATCCAGCATTCTATATTCCACTAAAAGTACAAAAGTGCATCAGAGCCAGCTACCATTTATAGAACATATCTAAACCATAAAAATGGTGCCAATCAAACTAGGTAATCCTCAGAAAGGGCCGTATTCACAGATCCGTATTTTTAGCATCGGATTACCTGCGCATGCGTAGTATCTTTATTTACACTATTTACATTGAATTTACGCACAGAAGTCCATTAGGCACATACGTGTGAATCGCTTGGGGAACATACGTGCGGAGGAGCGTGGTTGAAATCCGTACGGACAAAGTTACATGGAAGTGGGTGGGGGGGGCATTTAAATGACCACGTGAGGGCACGGTTAGTGACATACACACGTACGTAAGTGTTATACGCACGTAAATGCAGACATAGAGATAACAGTGCCCTATGGAGGCGTAAGTCACCGAAAACCCGTCCGTGTGAGGGGAGTGTCATGGGTGTTGCCTTGCAACGTACGTGCGTATAATTGTGTACCTTTAACTAGCGGATCTGTGAATACGGCCCAAAATCTTTGTCTCCATAAACTTCAAAGTTGATACGTTGTTGTTATTAAATCAATCCATCCTTTAATCAACTAACACCTTCAGTAATCAGATAGTAAGTATATAAAAAAAAGGCGCATGTACATTGACTCCAGACCTGACAGCCCCCCACTGATGGCAGTCCTGCCCACGGATAGTTCTAGAAAAAGAAAACATTTAAAAAGCTAATTTCTGCTCATGCCATGGGTCTTTTTGGTGCATTTAGCCCAAATAAAGATATCTGAGGGATGTGTACCACACTGTGAAGATACAACTGATTGAAAAAATTGAAAAGAAAATCTGTTAGCATAATGTGTAAAACACATAGGAATCTAAAAATACATAAATAAACTACATAGAAGTCAATAATCATTGATGATTGTTGCAATTCTGCTTTGTGTTGCTTTGGGATTTATTAATTATAATTTTACAGCTCAACAAAGCAGAATAGCATGAAGAGTAGACGATTCAAGAAGATAAAGCTACAGCTATCATCAAGGGATAAGCACGTTGAGAATCGTTTGTGACAGATAAATATAATAGTTTATAAAGAACCCATTTCCACTAAATAAGAAAACAGAGGGATAGGAAATTAACCTGAGTACAATTTAACTCCTTGGAATGTATTCCAGCGTAAGAAAGCTTTAAGAAGCTGTGAATATTCATGTATTCGCACTTAAAGCTCCCTCCCCCTTCATCTCCCCCTTTTTTTTAAGAACCTAGGGCACTTAAGAACCTAGGGCTACTTACCATACCTCCCCCTCTCACTTTTCTTAAATCAGTCCAGAAGCTGCCGTAGCACGCTTCTTTCTTCTTTCTAAATCTAAATTCTGAATTGACTTGACCTATTCTGTCAAGTCAATTCATGCATAGTTGAGTCACTTGACCTTGTTTCCACATCGAAGATATGGCTTTTTGTTGCCAATTCTTCCATGAAGATCAGTTCTGGCCAGACTTCTGTGAACAGTAGTTGAGTTTGCCTGGGTCCCACTGGTTTCTTCCAGTTCTGAGGGAACCTCTGAGTTCAAAGAGAAGTAGGCATGATGTGTGATGTTTTCTCAGTCAACAACTGTGTCTACGTGCCTCAACGTTACCTATTTCTTTGTGTTTCTTCAAAAGAACTTGAACATTACATCATGAAACCCCAGTCTGCTCTGAAATCTTTGCGTGGGAGAGATCTTGTTTATGCAGTATAACTACCTTGTATTTTGTTGCTGTGCTGCTCCATATTGCTATGGTGTATGACCTGTGACATGAAGCTGTCTTCCCCAACCTCACCTTTGTAGCAGAGTATGGTTCTTCCTCACCCAGTTTTAAGCCTCCTACACAGCTGTTTTTGTTTCAATTAATGACTGTGTTTCAACCTACACATGAAAATGATGATCATTATCACTTCTTTGGTATAATTGGTTAATCATACACCTGACTATAATTCTACAAAATCCCTGACTTTGTGTATATGTACCTTGAAAAATTAATACTATTTTGAAGGCAAAGGGTTGTAACACCAAATATTGATTTGATTTAGATTTCTCTTCTGTTCATCCACTTAACATTTTTTTAACTGATAAAATAAACTATTAACATTTCTATTTTTTAATTATTCTTACTTTGCAACATTTTTTTCATTAATCTCAAATAAATAAACAAAAGTTTATTCTAAAACATCTTTATTGGGGTTTAAACATAGAAACATAGAAATTGATGGCAGATAAGAGCAACATACAGTCCCTGTTGTTTATTTAAAACTATACTGACCCTAGATCCTATTTACCCTCAATTTAGTTTGAGATTTAGGATACCCTTGTATTTATCCCAAGCATGTTTAAACTGTTGTACTGTTTTAGCCTCAACCAGCAATGGGGAGGCTGCTAGGCCATGTGGCTGCTTTAGTGAATATATTTAAAGTGGATAATTGTAAGTGGAATTTAAATTTGGAGTTACACTTGAGTTAAACAGGAGTAAAACAGAGGGAAACAACATATCACCAACCCCTGCATTTGATGATCACTGTTACAATAATGAACATTAAACTATTTTAAACTTCGCCTGAAACCACTGCTTCTCAATGACACTACTTCTGGATATCCATTACGGCACATTCCAAGATGCAAACACTATGCAGCTGCTTCTAGTGCCTGCTTTGCACTTCTATTAACATTGCTCTACTTATTTTCAAATCCAATTTATTTAAAAATTAATATGCATGCTTTTTAGTATTGTTATCACATGTGTTACCATCATTCCAAAACTCTCTCAAGCTACTCTCCACTTTATCTACTCACCTCCTTCCTACTATAATGGCCCTGGTCTCTCAATCACCCCCCCTCCTTTCCCCCACCTTCTCCCTCCACACTTTTCCTACTTACCCCCTACCCTCTCTCATTCTTTCATCAGTCACCCCTTCCCTTCCCATCCCTATCCTCATCCCCCTGTCCCCGTCCCCATCCTACCGCCCTCCATCGTGCCTCACCTAGCTCCTGCAAACCTTCCAATCGCATTCAAATCACCCCTCTTCCCTCTCTTCCATTCTCCTACTGGGAGGAGTTGCTTCTGTATTGTTTACTTAAGCCTGTTGTAGCAGGAGGTCAGTCTCTTTCTTATGAATTTGCCTATCATCCCTCCACATATGTTTTATAGTAGGTTTCTCTTTAGTTGTTTATGTTACAAAAGCTTGAAAAGCAGATTGATTATGCTGGTAAGTTTGGTGCAGGTAGTGTTGAGCCTAAGTAATGCAAATGGTCAAAGTACTTAGTAGCTGATTATTTATGGCCTGATGTTGAGTCTCATCATCATTATCCATATCCAACCACAAGCAATGGATAGTGATTTGTGCCTATCATTCCACTCTCAAATTACCTCTTTTTATGTGGCATCATTTCTGCCGGGATTTCTTCACATACATGTATAAAACAAGTAAAGTATAATATTATGACAGCAATATCACCATTCCTTGTGTAGAATGTTTGGAAAAGACTTAGAAGACGCTAGGAATTGATTACACAAGTTAAAAATGGATTCAGAATCAGTAACCACAAGCGATTTCCATATGTCACGTCTGTCTGTATGTACTGCACACAGAGGCAGAACTAGCGAGTTGTTAGCTCAGGTGTAAACAACATGCTTTGACCCTGATGATATCCCAGGTAACCTGGTGGGGAGCTTTGGTGGTGCTGTGATGACGGCTGTGGGCCCTTGTTTCACCATGGGCTCTGATGCCATTGCACCTGTTGCACCAATGGTAGTTCTGCCCCTGATTGCACATGCTTCGTGCAGACTTCAATGTCAATACAATGGGGGTGGTCCACTCACCATGCATACAAGATATTCATGGTGGATGGGCATATGTATTCAAATTGTAAAGTAAGGGCTTGGCTAATACTTAAGGCAGGGTGCAGTCCTCATAACTGGCTTTTGTACAAAGGAGATCAGGGGAAATGTACTAATTTCCTCTGTGCGGAAAATAGAGTACCAAAGTCCATACGTTTGTAGCCAAAGTGTAAGATGAGAAATAAATACGACCAATATTCATATGCATTTTGTAGGTTGCCTTTAGATTTGTTTTTTCTTCAGAAGTCTTTCCTATGCTTCATGTTTTCAATTTTCCAGGAATTATACATAATAAGGAGAAAGAACATCATTGTCCAGTGAATGCATTTGTCATGGTTTTCAGCAAAAACAGCTATAGCTTTCTGCCTGCTTACTGTGCTGCAGCTTTAATCTCAGGAAATAGGATTGAGAGGTCGTGGATGGAATAGTAAACAGTTTAAACTTTCTGCTTCTCTCCTGCCTTTCTCATGCTATGCATATGAGCAGAATTAGAAGGAAGGGTATTTTTGGCACTGGTGTTAGTTTTGACTAATGACTGCATAGCAAACCAAGTATGAGAGATGCTGCTTCTCTGGCTTCACAATAACACTTCATTTTCACTGAATGTATAATTCAGATATTGTTAAATGCAGTGTGACCAACGAATAATGTAGCAAGGTCTGTCTGTGCAATGGGAGATTATTTTTGTAGACCTTTCTTTCATATTTCCATGATGTAATTTGATTTATAAGATAATATATTTGCAACCTCTGCTACATAATGTGCATCCATGTTTGTTTTTCTGTATTTTTGTTTCTTTCTAATATGTACAGAATAGGTCTGTGACACAGTAAAAGGACATGTACCATGTATTTGTTTCACCATGCCATATTTTTTACTCATATATACTGCACTACAATCATAGATACACTTAAACAGCAAACAGAATGCCATGTGATGAGTTCATCAGCAGGTACCAGAAAGAGTTTGATTTTGTAAATATTGGGGGACACGCTGTGGCACATTGAAAAGTGACATATGCCATGGAGATGTTTTCAACATGCTATATCTTTCTCTTGTTCACATACAGTGCCCTATAATGATCTACTTTGTCTTAAATAGATACACTCTAACAGCCAGCGGTTTGCTGATTTCATCTTCATTTAGTATGTTATTATAAGGCTAATAAAACCTGCAGGATTATCTGTGTGCTTAATATGAAAATCTTAAGGTAATCATTGACTATCAGTGTCCATTTGTGTGAGTGACAATTAGTACAATACAAATGCATTAATGTCTGAACTGTGTTAGCAGGGCTCTGTGAATCTCTTGCTATGTGATCTGATCACGCAGCTGTTGGACGTCTGGATCCAGTGCTTAAGGACATTAAATAAACGGAATCAATACTTTGATTTTTATAATGGACTGGATCCTCAATTAAAAGCGATTTCCGTCTGAATGGAGTTACTAAACTCTGCATGTAAGTGGCTCATGCACTCCTATGACACTCCTCTCTCACGTGTGGATTTTAGTTGACTTACGTGTCCATAACCCTACCTTAATGTCTCCTTCAGTATCACTATTGGGATGGAATGCTCTGCTGTAAGGAAGTGCCTAACCCAGCCCATACTGTACAATTCAAATGACTGCCCCTGCCCACATTGCATATCCTTGCATGTACGAAATGTTGTTATGTCCTATCGTATGGAACACTGAACGTTCACAGTTCCGATGTATAACATCTGCCGCACACATGTGCAGTGCGCGCACATAGCCTAACTTTCACGCACCACTTGCTTAAGTCAGCTGTTATTATTACATCAAGATCCGGTCCCTTATGTTTATCCCAAGCAGGGATGTCAGAATGTTTTTAGGAAAGGCAGCAAGGTATCAATTTGGAGCCCCCTCTTCTTCCCATTGCTG
>WWET01000124.1:1005545-1022886 GCA_011038615.1 Limnodynastes dumerilii | reverse complement strand
CATAAGAACTGTTGTATTTGTAGTGACCCATTCACCATTCCCACCTGCTTTCCTAATGCAGCACAGGCCTTGATCATCTTCCTCCATGTCAGTCCAGATCACATGGCCGCTAAGCCACGCCCCTTTCACGGCACCCGCGAAGTCATGCCCCTTTTTTACTTTTCACTTTTTTTTGCTAGTTTTTCACTTTTTTTTTTTCATTTTTCAATCTGGGGTGGTTTCTGGGCAACTAGAAACCCCCCTGGGTGCTCCACTGTGCCTGGTGTACAATAGCTGGCATTTTGTCTAATGAAATGCCTCTCAGCAATGGGTTTACTCACTGGGATACTTATTACCTACAGTCACATCTCCCAAACTCTGTCATATTTTCTTAAGACAAAGAATACGAGTAGGTAGTTATGGCACTTATCTATACATGGAAATGTGAATCATCATACTAACTTCTACTGTGCCTCATTCTGTCTGATTCTATACCATTATCAGCATCTACATTAATATCCATAATGTCTCTATTAATATATATATTAACAGATTAATAAGCTTGAAAAAGCATAGGGAACTTTATTTAGAAATTGGCAGAGCTTGATAGTGCATGTTCCATAGGTTTCTTTCATTTGAATGTCTTCCATGCATCACTTAAATTAGGTATTAAAAAGAGAAATTGCTATTTTCTATTAATACTTTTTTGTGCATTATGGGTGGATACCCTATTTATCGTTTGATACAGAAGTAGGACTGCATAATATAAAACTGCAGGGTGCTGGATCTCTAGTGTTCAGATATAAGAGTCTGTCATTTTTAAATCCCATTATGCTAATGATTTATAAGACAGAAAGGCTACCTGTTTGACTGATAGTAGCCAGAAGGCATATATCATTCAGATACTTATGCAACTTTCAGTATCCTTGAACTGGTTTCATTTTATTTAAGCAACCAAACCATTTTGTCACTCTGGAAGTATAAAATAAAGTTGTGAAGGCTTTTAAAGGAAAACTGCTTCTGCAATACAAGATGTTTGTAAGTGATAGAGAACTGAAATATATTTATTTTGGGAACAAAAATACAAATACATGTTTAATGTAAAATTAATCTTTTTTTCTCCTTACTGTATGTATTAGATGTATAAAGGGACTGATTCAGAGTTTGGGAGTAAGTGTAAAACAGGTGCTATTGTACAGCTCAGCCAAACTTTTTTGTAAAGTAAGGAGGCTAATTAATTTTAAATCTTTTACATTCATGGAAAATACTTTTTCACACATACTGCATAGCTTTATGTTTAATCCATAAATTAGAGTTGAGCCAAGAAACGTCACCTCTCAATAAAAAACCAGAAAAAATCTAAAAAAAAATTCTATTCAGATAAACGTTTTCACGGCGAGTTTCATGCGTATTTTTAGGTACGTTTCATGCATAGCAAAATATCTTACTTACTTTACATAGACTATAAGCGTTTAAGTCACTTAGGGACGGACTTGTGAATCGCACTTGGCTACATACGTACAGATTTGCAACGCACAAATACGCACGTGAAAATTTAAATAAAATGGGCGGGTGAAGGCATTTACATGAAGGTATGTGGGCGTGACTAACATGAATCGCACGTACGGAGGACACTTACACATGCATCTGTTCACGGAATGTTACAAGTGGTCTATGGAGGCAAAAGTCACTGACAGCACGGCCGAGAGTGGAGTGTCATGGGTGTGAGGGGGTTTGGCCTGCACCGGCCGTGCATATAATTGCGTTCCTTGATGGAAACGATTCTCTGAATTCGGCCCCTGATTTTAAAGTTTAAATTTGCCTCCCCTTGCAGTTCAACATGGTATTTCTCAGGTCAACACTCGCACCTAAAAAAAGAGGTGAAAGTGTAACTCTGAATCAGCCCCAAAGTGAGTATGTCTCGTTTCATGTAATCAGGTTTTCCCTTGCCTCCTTGGGTTCCATGAGTACAGGAAATCTGTTAACATAAATCTCTATACTGCTTTCACATCTCCACTCTGGCAGTAACCCGGGTTTTTACCCTGTCAAAAAAAAACCTTTTTAACTGCTGCTCTGACTCAGGAAATTCCTGTATCTGACCCTTTCACACTGCATCCCGCTTTCCTGTGTCTACCCTGGCAATCAACTGTCAATCATCCAAAGAGAAGCTTTTGTTGGCTGACAAAAATTATGTCTTTAAAAAGGGGCTCAGCTTTTTGCACATAAAGATAATGTAAATAGTGGGTAGACATTTTCACAGCATTACTTTTCATGATGGCCGATGAGTTACTACTGTGTAGCTTGGAGCTTATTATTTTGTGGTGTGTTTTGCTGTTTCATACAGCAAATGAGAGCCTGATTCAGTTGCTGCCAGATTGCACAGTTTCATTTGGGATGGAGAAGCCGCTATATATGATTGAAAGGTAGAATACTCACCATCTATATTTGCTCAGGAGAGCTTACATAAGGTCAGCCTTATGATGAATTTGAGATTCAGCATCCTCACTGATCGGTTAATGTGGGGCAAAAACCATAGTCACGGAGAAGCTTTCTGGGCAACTGTGGAAGCTTTTGATGGTGACCTGTGTATGGCACATATTCAGATGCCATCTGAGACCTTTCTGTGGGGCAGAAACCATAGTTACGGAGAAGCTTTCTGGGCAACTGTGGAAGCTTTTGAGGGCGACCAGTGGATGGCGCACATTCAGATGCCATCTGAGATCTTTCAGTATGTGCTGGACTTTATCTCACCAGTTTTTTTCAGACAGAACAGGAGACTAGCCATTGTGTAGTGGTGGTATGCTACCCCTGGCGAACACCACACCATCTCCTGTATGTTTGGAGTGGCAGAATCATTGCTGGAAGCACTTTGGACCTGATCCAGACTTAATAACATCAGACAATTTACACATGCGACATGCATAAATCTGGCTGTGGAAACACACTGCGCATGCACATGGCAGATGTTACTCATCATGGCCCGTGTTCTCACTTGCAAATTTTTCTTGACACGAACGTAGTTTTAGGTGCAGAGCTACTAAGTATGCATAGTAACACTTCTAAGCTATCTACGTAACTTTACATTATGTCAACTGCGCAAATGCTTAGTGCGCAGAGTTACTACGCATGCTTAGTAGCTCTGCACCTAAAACTACGCTCATATCAAGAACCATTTGCAAGTGAGAATCCGGGCCCATTACTCTGATTGTATGTAACTTGTGCATAATTCTGTGTGTTAGGCCGTGACAGCCTTACGCAAGCCAAAAATATGCCTTGTGGGTGGAGGAAGGCATTTAAATTGTACAGTATGGACTGGGTTAGTGACTTTCATACGACAAGGCATTAAGTGCGTAAGTTAAGGTAGGGTTCTGAACATGTAAGTCACTTAAGTGACGTGCCTGCGAGGGGAGCACCAGGGGCAGTGCATTAAACTTAGTAGTGCGTAACTCGGGTATGCTTGGATGCGTCAATGAAGCTTACGTCTGGATCAGGCCCTTTACCATTACTTCATCTCCTTGCTTCAAGGACAGCATCTAGATTACACCTTTGCTGGTTTCTTGAGATGTAGATCCACAGTGTGCAGGAGCCATAGACAGGACACACATCCCCATCATTGCCCCTGCTGACAACCCTGTGGATTACCACAATTGCAAAGGCTTGCATTCCATTATACTACAGGCTGTAGTTGACCACAATTATTGGTAAGCATCCTTTTATATTTCAATGTGACTTATGATGTGTTTTGTGAATCAATGCTAAATACATTTTCAGTTTTACAGATGTCTTTATTGGCTGGCCTGGACGTTCACATCATGTCTGATTCTTGGCCAATTCATAAATCTACCACCTTGATGAGGAGAATCAAGGTGGATACGAAGAACGGCCTCAGGGAGGGAGGGATTTATTATGCATTTTTTATTCTAGAAGCACAGTGTTGCAATATATGATACTGAAGTTACAACAGAGCATCATTTCCAAACAAAGAGAAGTAGAGCGTACGATTATCAACTTAAACATTAGGAAGAATTTTGGCAGACAGTGGGAAAAGAGTTAAGTCCCAAGAAATCTTATGAAAGTGTTTGATATGACAGTCAGATGACTGGACCATGTGTACAGGGCATCTTAACTATATATTGCATTGGACGTGCTGAAGCTCCATCAAAATAGTATTTGTTGGAACATACATATGAGCTTTACACACCACTGTATGTAAATGATTTATCAATTTATTCATTATTTATATATCATGAGTGAGTGCCCCTGTACTTCCCTTGTTTTACTGGCCACGCTGCCCAGTAAAGAGTCAGAAACAGTGACACTGGACCTGCTGTTAGGATTGTATAGAGGGCAGTGTACAGGACGCACAGGGGTGCTTTGTAATCATAGGCAGCTCCTGGGCAATTGCACCAGCCCTACATACATCCCAGGCAGAAGATTTGGTTTCACACTGCCTGACCCATTGCTGCTAATAGCATTATACTAGTGTGACATGTGACCTTTAAATCAGTATTGTGCTGCTTTCAGTATCTGCAAACTGCAAGCAGTAGATGAAGAGACCAAGCATTGCTATAGAACTACAGGGAGAGAAAGACACAGCATAAGAAGGTAAGTGAAGAAGAAAAAGAAAATCGAGAGTACTGTTCAGAGAGAAACAGAGGAAAGAGAGTTAGGGCCTCAAATCTTTTTTTGACAGCGATTATGCATCGCCAGACATTGCGGCGCTTTTGCTGCAATTTTTTATTAAATGCCACGCTTTTGTCTGGTGATTAATAATCGGCGTCGATGTTGATCAATTTTTAAATGTGAAAATCGGCATGCTTTTAGGTATAAAAATCGGCAAGCATCATTCTATCCCTTATCATGCAGACACATATAGTACTATAAAGGCACAGCATGGCCATGTGTTTGTGGCCATGCTGAGACTTATAGTACTAGAAGCGTCAGCCTGACAAGGGATCAAATGATGATGTATAATGTGAAAAAAAAAAGTTACCACAATAAACATACATAATATACCCGAATAAACAGTAAATATTATGTGTCCCCCTGTGTTTTTTTTATCTATAATGGTGGCTGTCTGTACTAAATTAACCTATGTATAATGTATTGTGTAAATGTGTACAAAGAATATAGTGTAGTACAGACTCACCGTTTGGCAGTCATCTGTCTTTGAAGATCCTGTCATCTTGCTAGATGATCGGGATATGTTGCTAGTAGATCTTCTCCTGTTGCTTGAAGATCGGGTCCTCTTGATTCAAGATGCTGTTCCATTGTTAGAAGATGTTCTTCGGCCTCCTCAGCCTCTTGACGCGATGTCCTCCTCCTTCCTGTTCGGGGGTTCCACTGCTAATGACCATTTGGTCACTAGAAGTCCCCCTGTTATAGTGTCTATGACGTCATGTATTATACACATTTACACAATACATTATACATAGGTTTATTAATACAGAGTGGCCACCATTATAGTTTTAAAAAAACACACAGGGGGACACATTAGTAACATTGTTTTTATTTTTAAATATTTACTGTTTATTCGGGCACATTACGTATGTTTATTGTGGTAACTGTTTTTTTTTTTTTCACATTACACATCATCATTATATGATCCCTTGTCAGGCTGACACTCATAATACTATAAGGCTCAGCATGGCCACAAACACATGGCCATGCTGTGCCTTATAGTACTATATGTGTCTGCATGATAAGGGATAGAAAAATGCAGCACATCATTTTTACATTCTGAAAAACACATGGCAAAGATGTTGTGTTTTTCATCTTAAGTGTGTGTTGCTTTCTATGAAAGCGACACACACAGGAGGCGCTTTCAGGTTGAACTAGAGGCGATTTAGTAAAATCAACTCTAGTGAATTTGGCCTGGGCTATGTTTGACATGGCAAACATCTGGATGATTTTTTGTCCGCAATGTTTGCAGTGTCAATTTTGCTAAAAGCTAAAGTGCAGGGACTTTGCCTTTAGTGAATGTGGGGATGGCATAGTCGGCCTCAAAGTCCCAGGACTTTGGTCAATTTCAGCTAAATTGACCTTAGTAAATGAGGCCATTAGAGAGAAACAGGGTGAAAGAGAGAGAGGGAGAGTTAAGGACACTTGACGGGATTTAGGCCTCAGTTTCTACGGACTTACAAGAGAATATTACCATAAGATTTACACACCATTCCTATGTAAAACAGGTACTGTTCAGAAATCTGAATAGACTAAATGAGCTTAAATAGTCACTTTCTGTAAAGTTTTAAAAGATTACCTCTCTTACCTTGAGTACCCGACATATGTTTCTCACCCGCTACCCTGACGTTAGAAATATCTGATGTACATGCACTGTCATGATTTGTGGGTGTTTTCCACTAGCAATGAGAGTAAAACACTCGCCTTTTAGAAGTCTGTATCTAATCTATACAATGGGAGAGAGTATGGGGGTTAAAGAGACACAGGAGGGGCAAGAAAAACAGTGAGGGTCATACAAAAAAAACTGTGTAATTGGTGAACTCGCTTTCTATGTCATTTATTTTCTTTAAAACTTTTTTCATGTTGATTAAATTAAAGAGATTAGAATAAAAAAGGACACAATCTAAAAAATATAAGAAAAATATTAAATAAAAAGAGAAATATATTTCAACTGCCTAGTTAATTTCTCTCTTTATTCACTATTTCATGCTTTTAGTATTTTACCCTTTATATAGTATTAAACTAACATATTAATTAAATAAAAAAAATAAGTGTATGGTGTTTATTAGCAAGTAATGTGCATTGTATATCAGTCGCTAGAATGTAGTGTGTATTGTATAGTGATCTCTAGGGTGCAGTATGTATTGTATGGAGGTTACTAGGGAATCTGTCTGGGAAAAATGTTTCACACATACGGTATACTTCCCTTGAGAGTTGCTCTATACCTGTGCATATTACACATTATTTATCCATTTAAAAACAGCTTATAATTTTACAATAAGCTATATTTATTGAATAAACCCTTAAAACACTATGATAAGGCACCCTCACTTTGTCCTTACTAAGTATTCGAAGTAACAAAGTGTCAGGGGAAAATTTGCATGATAAAGGGATTAGGGTGCAAACATGAAGAAAAGATTTAGTTATATAATTTACCTAATGCTGCGTTTTTCCAGGAATTAACTTTACCTGTAAATAGAAACTGCTTATCGTTATGGCTCATTGGCATATTATTTGCATCTCATTTTCTATAATGACCTTAATTTGTTATGCTTTGCTTTTCAAGGTAATATTAACCTCTTTTATTTTCACATAATAGCCCAGGGTTTATCAAGCCATGACACAGGGGCCAATTCATCAAACTAGTGAAAACATCTCAATTCAAGAAACAGTAGGGCTCTAGGGATGTATTAGCAACGCAGTAAAAACAATTGTTTGATGCTAATCACTTTACCCCTTCAAGATCTGAGATTTTCCATATCTTAATAACCAGACTAATTTTCGATGAAATGTGCTTTGAGTCACATTGTGGCACTTTCTTATGGTGCTGGGGAGAGATTTTGTTTGTGCCATGATTTTTCTCTAATTTATTTTATTTTAATAAGAATTGTATTTCACACATTAAATCAAGGCAGTCCAAATACTGCATTCCTGGCAAAGATTGCTCAATTTTGGCAAACAAAACCCCACATTTTCAGATTACTATAGGGACATGCAAAATGATAATTTGCGGTACTGATTTATGTTCAATCAAGGCTGGAACGTATGCCTGATAGTGTACCATATCTCTGTGTTCTTTTGTACTGTGCAGTTAAGAGGTAATGTTTTCTAGCCCATGTCTAAATAACAGTTAACAACAGTTATTACAGTAAAAATAATGTTACATGCAGTCTGCCCGATACCAGGCTGTGATTCCCGGCTCTTAAGGCTGCTGGGACTCCCGCACTGTAAGGCGGCACGGCGTCCTGGTTGCTTGGCCAGCTCTTCTGCTCACCAGGACACGCTCTCTGTATATTGCCTCCTGGTTGCTCAGAAACCAGGATGACTCCTCTCATTGCGCTGGGCGTGAAGTATGTTTATTGGTCCCAGCTACCACTGGGACCTCTGCCAATAGTATAGGGAGGCTGATCCAAGGGCTGTCTGTGATTGGACAGTCTCCCTTTAAAAAGAGCAACTGCACAGCATATCCCTGCCTGTTATAATGTTAGGAGACAGACACTACACTTCACTAGAGCCCCTGATGGTGGGGATAGTCTGGGCTGCAGGAAACCTAGCAGGTTGTGGCCCCCAAAAGCAATGCCAGGGAGGAGAAAGATGAATACCAATATGGAGAAAAGTGGAGGACAAGAATATGGAACAGAAAGTGGGAAGAGACTAACCCATGACAGACTACACTAAACACTAAACAGGACGAGAACAGGAGAGCCAACAGAACAGGACAGAAGATGGACTGGATGGACAAGGGCTCGGACACACTCAAACAAGCAGGGGAGACCCCCGGAAGGGGAAACACTGACAGTCATCCGGGATAAGGCTGGGCGATGGAGGAGACGGAGCAACACACTAGGTAAAGAGGAGGCAAGGAGATATTAGGAGGAACACAGCAAGGACCGAGGCAGAGAAACTGAGACACTGAAGCTTGGCAAGGCATAAGGATCAGAAAAGGCAGCAGGTCACAGGACTGAACACAGAAACTATAACCGGCAGGGACATGTTGTGCAGTTGCTCCACAGGGAGGCTGTCTAATCACAGACAACCCTTGGATCAGCCTCCTTATCCTATTGGCTGAGGTCCCAGCAGTAACTGGGACCAATAAACACACTTCGCCCAGCGCAATGAGAGGAGGCATCCTGGTTGCTGAGCACAAGTCGGGACTCACCGCCTAATATCAGGCAGACTTCCCATAACGAATAATTAAAAACTAGAACTAGTGGTACTACCTGCTCTAGGAATACCTTAAGCAGCTACCAGATTGACAAGGAGGTTCTACACCCCCATAATATGAAAACAATAATTAATTATTTAATTAAGAATCAATCTATAGCAGTGCTAGGTGTTGTATGAAAAATAATAAATCATGAATAATAATAAATCAATCAATCAATCAATAAGGCAATTAAGGATAATAAATGATACTCTCAAATCAAGTCCAGTTCAAAATCTATATGCACGTAAGATAATAGTCCTTTATTAATTGATGTGGCTGGTGTGGCAATATATTGAAATCTTTAATTAGCCTTGTGATTTTATTCTGATGAATAGACTGTCTCAATTGTATTGATAACATGTGGAAAGGAGATAAAAGTATAATTGTAAAAAATTAAATCCCTCCTCCCTCCCGCCTTTTGTACTCACTTTAAGCATTCCGCCTGTGTTGATATGCATGGTAATGAAATGCATTTAATTTCCACTTGCAATGACTGGCACACACACACACACACACACACACACACATTTTTTAAGTCTAGATCCAGTCCATGGTGTGTAAAATGCTTTATGCAATGTCTGCAAAGACTAACCCAACTTCCCCCTCCCTCCCCCAGTCATAGAATATATTCATAAAAAAAACTGCTGTGTTATTTGGTTTCTGTCCTCCATATTTTCTAAATAGATTTCTGTTTGTCACATTTTCTAAAGTCTTCATCTTCATCGCTATCCCTCATTGGTTACATTACATAGGATTGTAATGTGAAGATGTTGTTCCTTCTGGAATTCCAGTTCATAGTAGCCATGTTGCTTACAATAACTCTGCCTCCATCTTCTCCTGGCCAGTAGTGAAATGTCCTTGCATCTCACATGCTGCATATAATTTTAAATAAATAATGTTGCTGTCATTGCTTTTATACTTATTACTTTTTTTTATTCAGCCTCTCCTCTTTGTCAGTTGATTCACTGGCTTCACTTCCCCCACAGAATCTAGTTAAAGACCCTTTCTTTCAAAGCCCGCCAATCTCTTAGCCCCTCCCTATATTTTCCTTCTTGCTTCTCATCCGAATTGTCTTATTTACCTCCTCTCTTATCAACTCATCTAACTCCCAACTACAAAATTTGTCCCCTGCTCTCCCCATACTTTGGAACTCTATGCTCTAGTTTAGGGGATTATCCACCAACCTACAAATGTTCCCTTAAAGTACACCTGTTAACTAATACCTGCTGTCTCTTCTTATCCTTAGAGAAACAGATCTCATTTAACCTTGTTTACCCTGTTTGTACATTGGTTAATTTTTTTTACTTATTTGTAGTTTTCTCTTGCACTTTTGCTATGGACTTTGTCTCCCAACATCTAGGAAAACTTGAAAAAGTTATTATAAAACAGAAAGAAAAGGTGGGGATTAGGGGTTACTGGTGACATCCCAAAAACAAAAATGACCCTGGTTAGCAAGCTCATGGTTTTTTTTTTAAAAGGGTTCTAATATTTAACTTATTTTTAAAATGTTAACAGTTACATCCAACTCATTGAACATGGGTCAAAGAAAGTCTGCCCGAGTCAAAGTTCTGCCCAGCGGAGCCTGTCTGACAGAAGAATCCTTTAAAAAAAAAAAACAGCAACCAGTAAAATGTATACCATATTTAACACAATGGGGTAGATCCAGGACTACGTCCGTCTTCCAGAGACGGACGTAATTCAATGATCAATAGCTACTACGCATGCGTAGTAGCTATTGTACGTAATCTGCGTATGGTTTCTATACGTAGATTGTGTATATGCGGTCTAAAAGACTGCACCCCGTTCTGGGTCCTCTGCACCGTGATGCTTGTAGCGTCCGTGGTCTGCTCCCTCCGTCTCCGTTAATCACTGTCTGCGTGTCTCCTTGTGCTCCTCTCCAGTCGCTCCCGGACGGGGGGGGAGAAAAAGCAAGGGGAAACAAACGATAGTGCGAGAACGTTCCGATATTCAAGTTCCACCTACTACTATTCTGCTTACTTCAAGATTACTTGTTTTTCAGCCTTCATAGATTTTTAATCATCAGGTCCTCAAACCAGGGAGGGGGGGGAAAGTCTGATCCACCGTTGATCACCACATCTTTTCCCGTTCACCGAGTGCAAGTATAGGAAAAATAGAGAACATACCAATAGTGTAATACAGTTAGCCAACTTCTCCGAGCCACACGCAAAATATGCACTCACAGAGTTGACCTCTTGGAATTAAGCATATAGAGTGTCACGATCTTCATTCAATCTCCGTCTCTCCACACAGGACAGTACCCAGCTTCAAATCAATCCAATTTTATTCACTTTTCTTAAAACAAATAAAAAACTGACCCACAAGTCCACGATGCTACAGATAGTGTCTTCAATGCAATACGGGGTCCGGATACCCGCCTACATAAAATCACAATAGTTTTCTTTAAAAACCTTATACTGCAGGAAAGTAGTTCACTTGTGTTTGGTCAGGAATCACCAACGCGTTTCTACATATCACATGTCTTTCTCAAGGTGTGTGGATCAAAAAGCTGGGACGTCCTTTATACAGGGTGTGTGATGTCATCAAACCGTTCTTCCAGATTAATACACATTAATATTCAATAGACATTAAACGAACAATGAATCAAAAAATAGTAAAATAATACTTCTGCGATTTCCACATTAAAGAGTTTTGGTTCCAATTTTTCAATATTTCACAATCTCAACCCCTAATAATTAAAAACCTTTAAGAAAGGGGGGAGGGTCATGGCCCATTACTGGCGTGTTTCAATGCTCTTAAAGTGACAGTGCTATTTAAAGGAGTTCCTTAATAAACATTCATATATTGCTACAAAGAGCATCTTACTTTTTAAAGTGACAGTGTTACTACAAAGTGCATCAGTATAAAAGTGCAAAATATAAATAATATTCCATAAATAAAGTGCAAAGTGCAGTAAAAAATTCCTTTGTTTACATAAAGTACCTGAGTGCCTTTATTTTAGTGCAAATATATAAAGGGAAAATAATTCCTCCTATAGTAATTTTCTATATAGTGCCTGTGATGATTCTTGATAGTGACTTTCTTCAATAGTGATTTCTCTAAAAGATGCCAGTAGTGAGTCTCGCCAACACCTAAAAATACCTATAAAACAGTAATTCATACATTCAAATAAAACCATATCAATTTAAAAACCACTTAAGTTCAAATAAATTATTTAAACCTTCTGGGTTGAGGGAACCTAATCTAAAAATCAGTTCCATCTCCTTCTATGCTAGATCTTCTTGTTTTTTTATGTTCCTCCAGTTGTCATCCACTTTCTTAATACCTATCAAACTTTTTATTGCCTCACTTTTACATTCATGTTCCTTTTTAAAATGTTCTGATAGGGGGTGGGAGCAATCTCCTTTTCTGATGTTATTTAAATGCTCTCTCCACCTTTCTTTTAACTTTCTCGTGGATCTACCAATATATATTTTAGAACATGTGCACTCCATCAAATAAACACAATTTTTTGAGTCACACGTCATAAAATCGTCAATTTCATATTGTTTACCTGTTTTTGGAATCCTATATGAAGTAATTTTTGTGGTTTCCATTTTTACACTTCTACATACCAAACAATTTCCACACCGGAAAAAACCCTTACTTTTCACTCGGGTATGTAAATTTGGTTTGGACGTGACACTTCTCACTACCATATTTTTAATATTTTTCGCTCTCTTGTAAATGAATTTGGGTTTTTTTCCTATAATCCCTTCTAATTCTTGATCATTCTATAGCAATCCCCAATGTTTTTTAAAAATGTTTTCTATTTCCTGGTAGTTTTTACTAAATAAAATACCCTCAGCGCAATTTTAAGAATTGATATTGTTTTTAATGTGATTTGAGTCTGTCCTCCTATTGGAGAATAGACACTTTCTGAGGGAGTTGTTTAACCCTCATCTTTTCTTTGCAGCAGGGGGTAAAGGGAGCGCCGCTTTATTAGGAGGTGTTAACTGTTTTTTCATTGTTTTTAGGATGTCCCCAGCTCTTCTCTCCTTTGGTACAAGTTCAGTGGCCATAATATACAGAGTATCAAGCTTTGAATTGTGATACTGAGCAAAATGTAATGGAATACTAAGATTCATAACAAGAGTCATAATATTCTGATAGTGCCCTAGTGCACACACTTTAAGTGCCCACTTCATTTCCCCGACCTAAGCCAATCTACAGCCACATTAAATTAGATAAACCACATTGGTGGAGCTTTTAATTCATCTGGTTTTTTATGGCTTGCATATTTTACAGAACCCACAAGGATACTTAAAATTCAGTAGGTTTAATGTCTTTAAGTTCCTTAGATGTATTCAAAATAAGTGCTGAGTAATAGAAAATATTAAAAAAAAATGTGCCCATCTAAAATGGACTGGTTTTTGAGGCAAGTAAGGGGCTAATATTGGATTAATTGCTAATACTGACCAATGTATTTTTTTTCTGATTTTTTATTTTACTATTCACTAAGTTAAATTGCTCACAAAGGGACAGTCTATTACTTGGGTATCTTGTTGACTTGTTATTAATAATTAGTTATCTCCGCGCTCAGAATGAAGATATTCATGTGTTAGAGCTGCAAGAACTACTATATATGTATCCCAATTCACATATAAAAGAGTAACAATACAACAGAACACTCTGAGTGCGGAATGTAGGCTGCACTCATTTCCATAAATATTTAATCTCAAAGGTTATAAAACAAGCTTATTGTGTACAGCCAGTAAATACTGAAATGATGAAGTTTATATATTGGCAATATAAATGCTAAGTTAGTGAAGGTGTATATAGTCTCTGTATTGTCAGTTTGGGAAATCCCGTTATTACACTTTAAATGAGAGTGTGGATACAGCTCACCGTATCCGTCGGTGATGGATGGTGTATCTCCATCTTTATATCCACTTATCCTTTAACTGGTGTCCGGTGTTTTTGCCAGAAGCAGAGCATACAGGAATTTTGCTTGCTGTTTGCTGTTTGGCGCACGGTTGTAAAAACTATGCCATGTCTACTAAAGCTCGGTGCCTCTTCCTCCTTCTCAGTGTTTGACAGATGTGCCTGTCTCTCTGTTGCTCGGCGGGATCTTCTCCCTCAGGTTGGATCCCTCAGCTTGGAGGCGGGGAAGTCAATCACAAGCGGGAAACAAAACAGAGAGGGAACATCTAGTGTAAAATGTTTAACACAGATTTATTCAGAGAAAAACAAAGTTTATCAACTCACATGTTAAAAAGACATTATTGCAAATGTCTAAATAGCGCTTGTATTGTATGGATTATCACCAATGTGTTTCGTCTTAATTAAGACTTCCTCAGGGTGGGATGATTATCAAGATTCAAAGGTTTAAATAGATAGTGGGTGTACATCAAAGCTGTAAGAGCCAATCAGATCATTCACATCTAATAACCTATAATGGGGCTCTTTCTTTTTGTGCTATTTTCTGAAGGGTTTTAACTTATAACCAATTACAATACAAAATAAAAGATACAAATTAAATCACTCTTTGTTGCATTCTTATTTAATGGTCCAAAAATATCTGAATAAATAAAGAACTTGCAATAGTTCTGTGTGTACGTAGAACTTATTGTCTATATGGAGTTATTCATAAAGTCCAATAAGTACACAAATAGTGCTAATTACATAATGGTTTATACATATAGAGTCCTTTTTCTAAACAATTGTAAAACAATTATGCTTTTTTTTTATAGTTGATACAATATTATACATCTTTCTTTTGTCTTATATATATGAATTTTTCCATAATCCTTATATGAGACCAATATGATTTTGCCATTAGCTGTGTGTGGAGATCTAATGTATTTTCCATAATCCTTAAATGAGACCAATATGATTTTGCCATTAGCTGTGTGTGGAGATCTAATGTATTTGTAAGTTAAATGTCCATATTGAAGGTGTTACTAACTATTCTAATTATTTCAAGATCCATAGTGTGGTTTCACCACTGTTTCTGTTAGATGATTGGAATGTGAAATTTCATATGGGGTTGTCATTCACTAATCAATTTGGTGTGACCTGTTCTTAACTAATACTTTAGTAGATTCTTAAAGGGATTGATGTTAGAGAAATGCTGCCAATTCAAAATCAATATTTAGTCCTGTTGGGATTAAAATTTCAGATTATAGATCCATTTGCTTTCTCATTGATTCAGCTTGATATTTATGTCTCCACCTCTCCAGTGTCTATTTACTTTATCAATTGCAAAAAAGTAAGTGATGTGGGATCTTGATTTGTGCATTTGTTTGTAGTGATGTGATAAACTGTGATTAATTTCACCTTTTAGGATATTCCTGACGTGTTCTTGAATTCTTATTGTTAGTTTTCTTGTTGTCCTTCCCAAATATTTTAGCCCACAAGGACATATGATAAGGTAGAGGACATTTGTACTGTTGCATGTGGTTTTATTTTTTATTTTATGTGTCTTGTTTGGTCCTTGAAAGCTTTTAATTGGTTGTGTACTCCTTTTCTTTGTAGTTTTACAGGCTTTCCACAGTAGTAGAAGTCTCCCTCCCTTTTCCTTAGCCAATTTTCTCCTTCTTTTGTGTTTTTCTTAATGGTGCTTATCCCCAATATTTGTTTTCCATTTGGCACCTTTCTAGAGATGACGTCCAGTCTTATAGGTAATACATTTTAAGGTCTTCATCTTTCTGGAGTACATGCCAGTGTCTGCCTCTCTTGAGTACCATTTAATAACTGGTATTTTAATTTCTGGTTGTTTGTTGGATGTTTTGTATTCTAAAAGGGTTTTACTATCTTTCTCTTTTAATGTTGTTAATGCTGTCTCTACAATTTCTTTTTTATATTTCTTTTCCTGAAATTCTTTTGTAAGTTTCTTACTTTGGTTTACAAAATCTTCCTCTTTGCTGCAGATTCTTTTTATTCTTGTGAATTGGCCTTTTGGACTGCTGTTTAACCATAAAGGGTTATGATTGCTTGTAGCTAGAATGTATCTATTGCAGTCCACATCCTTGAAGTGTGTCCTAGTGTGTATCTCTTTGTTTTCATGTAAATATCCAAATCAAGGAATGTGACTGTCTCTTTGCTGATTGTGGAAGTGAGTTCTAGGTTGAAATTGCTTGTGTTCTGATATGTTGAGAAATCATCAAGTGTCTCCTGTGTGCCTTTCTAAATAAAAATGATATTGTCGATGAATCTTTTCCAGAGGACCAAATTTGCACTGAATTTTGTGTGGGAAAGTAATTGTGAGTAAGGATAAATCTGATACTGTTGAGAATGAAATGTAGCATGATGCCTTCACTTTTGAGTTGTTTTTTCTTCGGCCTTTATGCCCTGTTCATGAAATTTGGCTTGAAATTTGTGAGATACACCATCCATCACCGACGGATACGGTGAGATGTATCGACTTTATCTGCACACACTCGTTTAAACTGTAATAATGGGATTTCCCATACTGGCAATGCTTTATACACTTTCAATAACTTTACATTTATATTGCCAATATATAAACTTCATCAATTCAGTATTTACTGGTTGTACACAATAAGCTTGTTTTATAACCTTTGATATTAAATATTTATGTAAATTAGTTCTGTTATGTTGTTGACTTGTCTAATCTATATAAACAATTAGGGACTCCCAATATCCTTAGCTCTTTAATACCTTTGTTCATTGAGGTACAATGAGTAGTTTTGCTCCATATAACTACATTTATATTCTAAAACTAACTCTTAGTACAGTTCTATCTTAGACAGATAAACTGTAAATATACCTTATCTTTTCATCTGGGAAGATGACAACACCCATACTCAAGGTAACTTTTCAAGTCTACATAATATCTCATTGGTGAATCCTGTAAGTGGGCATAGATATTTCTCACTCCCTGCTTTCCATATAGATTTTGGCGCAATCCACTTGAGAGGAACAGAAAGTTTGCACAAAATGCAATAAACCAGACCTTGATCCAGATTTACTAAGCTGCAGGAAAGGAAATGTGGAGATGTTGCCCATAGTCAGTGCCACCGAGATGGGGGGAGGAGGTATTAATTACCCGGGCCCGGTCCTGTCAGGGGGCCTGGGATGAGAAGCACTGAATCAAAAAAAAAAAATGTTCCCTTTTTTTTTATTTGTTTATTTAATTTTAAAAGTCGGGAAATAGTTTTTTTCTTTTGGATGGTGGGGAGGGCTGGGAGACGTCCTACAGCCACGCTGGAGATGGTTTCCTGAAAACATTGTGACAGGCAGCCAGGCAGAGCTCAGCACGGGCAGGAGAGCAGAGAACAGAGACTTTCACTTTCAGTCTCTGGCTGAACAGCGTGTTCCTGTGTGGGCCACCTTCTGTTTAAGGTAAGCTTTATTATTTTTATCTCTCTCCTCTCTCTCTCTTTCTCTCTATCTATCTCATATCTATCTATCTATCTATCTATCTATCTATCTATCTATCTATCTATCTATCTATCTCATATCTATCTATCTATCTATCTATCTATCTATCTA
>WWET01000124.1:984997-998915 GCA_011038615.1 Limnodynastes dumerilii | reverse complement strand
AGCAAGGCATTCCTTGGCACTCTAGCCATTACTCATTAACTAAACATGACTTTATATCTTTAAAATAAAGACCAGAGAATTAGTTACAAAAATCTGCAGAAATTTGATAAGCTGCTCTGCCAACATCAAGGCTTCTCTGTGGAGCAGTCCTAACTCTAATCTTAACTCTAAAAAGAGCCCTAACTTTAGGTCAAATATCCAATTTCTTTTCAAACCAAGAGCATACCTCTCATGGAGGCTCCCTGGGCCTCCAATGCTCCTCTGAGACCACACCCCCTCACAGCTGTGATCTCAAAGAGACTTTAAAACACAAAATCCAAAAGGAGGCTGCTCAAATCATTTTGTTAAAGTAATATACACGGCAGGTGCACTAGGCAGGGAATTTGTACAAAAAGCAAGGCATTGTCTGGCACTCTAGCCATTACTCAGTAACTAAACATGAATTTATATCTTTAAAATAAAAACCAGAGAATTAGTTACAAAAATCTGCTGAAATTTGATAAGCTGCTCCGCCAACATCAAGGCTTCTCTGTGGGAGCAGTCCTAACTCTAATCTTCTAAAACTAGTAAAACAGCGCTCTTGAATAATAAAATTGAAATAAAATAACCAATATTAGCTAGAGTAAATTGGTAGATTGGTGGTGTTAATGAAATATTGACACTGGCAAAGGTCAGGTAAAAAAATATATATATATAAAGTATTTATTACAAACACATGAACACATTAAAAACAAATTATCTCAATATCAAACGAAATTTCCATATATAATAATACGAGCAGGCATAAATATATCATGGGAGACTACTTAATTTCGACACTTATGAAGAGTCCAGGTATTTACAAACTCTAATAACTCCTTTTGCCCCTTAAGAATAGGTGGAAAGTTCTTATTGCACCATACAATCAAACAAATATCGTGAAATGAAAGTATATACTCATCAAGAGAATGGACAATATTACCGTCCTCCTAGTGAGCACTTAGGACTCCTGTGCTGGATTCCCGATGATCGGTATGTGCTCCTAGGGATGTTTCCAAATTGATGGATAGCTGGTATTGGTGGTAGGCTCTTAAATATGCACTTAGAGCGTGGTGATTCCCCAAGGTATGGATGCAATATAGAAATTATCGGTGTTGCCACGTCCGGTGTCCGCGTAGCTGCTCTAGCTCGTTAGTAAGGGTCAGCTGCTTCTGGATCTTAGGTTTCCCCGCAGTGAGCTGGAAGCTCTAGTTGGTGGGGACCGTGCTGTCGAACAAAGGTATCTCCTCGGGTGGCCAACCCAGAGTTACCTGAAGTCCCGATCCACGGGGAAGAGGCTTTAAAAGGGTATACAGATGAGTGTCGGTCTCCAAATGATCCTGCTCAGAAGTTGCTTACGCGTTTCGTCCGCTGCATGGGACTTTCTCCAAGCAAATGAATGAATGGTAGTCCTGTGTGCTTCAAGATTTTTATATCCATCTAATTGGTTATCAGGTGTGCTGATTACTCTCCATGTGGCAATCAAGTGTATCCCCGCAAGAAAACACATATATACAAGTACACCTATATCAATTTATATCAATATACAGTTTTATTATCCCTATTAGTTCTCTGCCAGTGTCAGTAAATAAATAGATAGATAGGTAAATAAGTATATTATCCATATACATAATAAGTATATAATCCTACAAATTTACAGGTTCACATGTGAAGAGTCCTAGTGTGAAACATTATAATATCTTATCATTAAGAGAATATACATTCTTATTCATTGTAATATAGGTTTTCTCTCTTCCATGTGACTCTCAAAACAAAAGAAAACGAAAAAAAAGGGAAAAGGAAAAGGAAAATATATATGTATATACACATATAATAAAAAACAAAAACAAAAACAAAAAACAAACAAAAAAACAAAAATCAAACCCACAAACAGTTCTTCATATTCCCCCTTATGTTTTTTCAAACTCCCAACCTTCTCTATTTCAGGTGGTAGCTCTACCTCTTAGCCATAACCCCAGCTCATAGAGATTATAGGTCTAGTGTAGATGCCAATTCCACTACGTGGGACAATAGATTATTATTATTATGTTTGTCTCTAGATGAAGTTCTTCCTTATCAATTTTTCTTGAAAAAACATATATATATATATATATATATATATATATAACATAATATAGATGACATTGTACATTGTTGATGATATATTAGAAAATAAAGACAAAATGGTATGCCTTGGCATTTGAGATGCAGTTAGTTAGTAGTCACCCAGTTCATTGGAAAGTCCATATATAATTCAATAACGGTCCTTTTTCAGACTTGTCCATGTTCTCACACCAGATACACTTCGTATCGCTGCTCCTCTAAGTATGAAGTCCTTCCAGACACGAACTTCTCCAAGTGCAGACATATACTAGAAAAAGAGAGAGCGCTTCATGGTGTATTATCGTTAGTTTATTTAGACAGATAAAAACAAATTGTGAGGCACCCCAGGAATAATGTAATCAAGAGACTTGATTCAGTAATTGCAAACAGTATTGCTGCTCCAGCAGGTGAGTACAAGACACGCGGCTCTCCAGTGTCCCAGAGTCTCCTGCAGCATGCGTCTCACAGCTGTAGGTGGGCAGTTTCGGGTAGGAGGAGTGGAGGGTGTGTCCTACGCGTTTCGTCCTGATAGGACTTCATCAGGGGGTGTCACCCGCTGGAGCGGTAATACTGTTTGTGATTACTGAATCAAGTCTCTTGATTCCATTATTTCTGGTACACCTCACAATTTGTTTTTATCTGTTTAAATAAACTAACGATAATACACCATGTAGTGCCCTCTCTTTTTCTAGAATATGTCTGCACTTGGAGAAGTCCGTGTCTGGAAGGACTTCATACTTAGAGGAGCAGCAATACGAAGTGTATCGGGTGTGAGAACGTGGACAAGTCAGAAAGAGGAATGATATTGAATTATATATTGACTTTCCAATGAACTGGGTGACTACTAACTAATTGTCTATACCTAACAATTGTGATTTTTTTTTATGTGATTGAGCACACCTTTTTGCCTTGTGTATATATATATATATCTATATACACTGCTCAAAAAAATTAAGGGAACACTAAAATAACACATCCTAGATCTGAATAAATGAAATATTCTTGTTAAATACTTTGTTCTTTACATAGTTGAATGTGCTGACAACAAAATCACACAAAAATTATCAATGGAAATCAAATTTATTAACACATGGACGTCTGGATTTGGAGTCACCCTCAAAATTAGTGGAAAAACACGCTACAGGCTGATCCAACTTTGATGTAATGTCCTTAGAACAAGTCAAAATGAGACTCAGTAGTGTGTGTGGCCTCCACGTGCCTGTATGACCTCCCTAAATGCCTGGGAATGCTCCTGATGAGGTGACGGATGGTCTCCTGAGGGATCTCCTCCCAGACCTGGACTAAAGCGTCAGCCAACTCCTGGACAGTTTGTGGTGCAACGTGGCGTTGGTGGATGGAGCGAGACATGATGTCCCAGATGTACTCAATTGGATTCAGGTCTAGGGAACGGGCGGGCAAGTCCATAGCATCAATGCCTTCATCTTGAACAAGAAAAAATATATAATGGAAAAGCGCCAGAAACATAGATAATTGAAATTAAAATTAACTTCTTGAAACCATATGACGTAAATTAACCAATTTATTAAAACATCAAACACACATTAAAAAAGAAAAAGAAATAATATCTAATAAGCAGGCCACGTGGACAACCACTATAAGTGCACTATAAAAATGGATATTGAAATAGTTAATATTGGGGGAGTATTTGGACAGGGTACCCTGAATGATGGTAGCAAATGCAAAAATTCCATTGTGAAGATTCTTGTATTGGATGGAAGAGGTAGGCAAATGTCAATGACAATGAAATTGACTTGTAGATGGTTGGTGAAAGTAACAAGAATAAATGGTTATAATGTTGCAACACTCACGGTTTGGAGATGAAACTGGATATCTGGGTCTGTTGACCCCAGGAGCTTGTAGACCCCAACTGCACAACAAGAATTAAATGGTTAAATGTTGCAACACTCACAGTTTGGAGAAGAAGCTGGATATCTGGGTCTGTTGACCCCAGGAGCTTGTAGCCCCCAACTACACACTGCTAGATGATAGAACCAGCAGCTAAAGTTGTGGGTAATGTACCGGTCGGCACAATGGGCCAAGAAACTCCTACTGTGTTAGGAGGATAAGTGGGTGTAACGGCTGTCAGACTCCAAATCCACAAACCACTCGGTGGACGGAAGGCGAGGACACAGCCAGCAGTCAGCCCCGTCGGCGTCTCAGTGTGGTAGAAGTGGCATGCACGATGGGATGGACTGGCGGGTCGATGACGTCACTGACCGAGATGTGGGACACACAGAAAACCAGCTGCCGACAGGCAATTGCACTGCGGACCGGAGTTATCGGAGCGTCTGCTTGGATGGAAGGCAGAGTGGTGGACCTGGCGTCCTGGAGCAGTGTGTGGCAGACGGAGCCGGATAGCCAAGGGATACGTCTCAACGCAGCTGGAGGAAAATGACAGGCACCATCAACAGAACAAAGGCAGCATGAAGTGGTATACGCGTGGCTAGCAGACCCTTATGCGTTTTATCACTCTGCGGCGACTTCTTCAGAGGGAGGTAAGTGTCTGATTAGGACAGGTGAACTATTTTATATCCGCATGTTAATTAGAATAGAAGGCACCTGGTAAAACCTTATATTTTACAAACATAAAAAAAGGGATATATGTCATACATATAGTTTCAAGAAGTAAAGAATGAGAGTTATATTATATTAATAAATGAATAAAATAACAAACTATTAAAAATAAAAATAAACAATAATGATAAAATAGTCTGATGGAAGACAGCTAACAAATGTGGACGTGTGTGGAGAGGTATGTCCCTAACTAACTGGGACAGATGCATACAACTATACACACACATACACATAGATAATAACGTAAAATAATGCGTAATTCTCCCCATTGGAACAAATATAGAGACCAGTAGTTAGATAACAATTTTGGGGTTTTGGTGGTCATTTTCAAGAGACGTTTCTTTTGAAAAATAAATAAACATTCAGAGACATATCTTCACATCCCGTGTATCCGGATAAATGCACCGTGTGAACCAATGTTAATCATTGGTGTAATTAATATATAGAAAAAAGGAATGTGTGTAAAAAAATAAAAATAAAATATACATTAAGATAATAATATCACAATGTATATGTATAAAAAATTATTATAAATACTAAATAATAAGTAATGAATAAAATGGATGTCATATTCATGTATACCGACCCACAGCATATGTAAATACGTCTCCCATATTACACAGGATAGTATGTTCTTACATGATGTAGAATGTAAGAACCATACAGGTGATGTGGATGCACAATAATAGTTGGTAGTGTGCAATAAGCATATGGTAAAAAATTGTTATATATATAATTAGAAAGCAATGAAAGGACAATAATATAAATAGCATATATATACACATGTACATATATACATACATACACATAGACATAGTTACAAGAATGTAAAATGCAAAAAAACGGTCATGCTCGAGGATGTTGCAGGCAGCAGAACATTCTCCATGGCGTCTCCAGACTCTGTCACGTCTGTCACATGTGCTCAGTGTGAACCTGCTTTCATCTGTGAAGAGCACAGAGCGCCAGAGGCGAATTTGTCAATATTGGTGTTCTCTGGCAAATGCCAAAATGTCAAACGTCCTGCACAGTGTTGGGCTGTAAGCACAACCCCCACCTGTGGACGTCGGGCCCTCATACCACCCTCATGGAGTCTGTTTCTGACCGTTTGAGCAGACACAGCCTGCTGGAGGTCATTTTGCAGGGCTCTGGCAGTGCTCCTCCTGTTCCTCCTTGCACAAAGGCGGAGGTAGTGGTCCTGCTGCTGGGTTGTTGCCCTCCTACGGCCTCCTCCACGTCTCCTGATGTGCCAAGATGGAGGTTGCTCAAATCAATCTATAAGGTAATTATGCAGCAGGTGTACAAAGCAAGATGAGTTTGCACACAAAAAAAAAACAAGGCCTGACATTCTAGCCATTACCCAGCAACTAACCATAATCTTCTATCTTTAAAATAAAAGTCAGAGAATTAGTTACAAATATCTGCAGCCACTTACTAGGCTTCTCTGTTAGGTGGTCCTAACTTTAAATATTAGAGTCCCAACATTGGATCATATACAGTCAGGTCCATAAATATTGGGACATCAACACAATTCTCATATTTTGGGCTCTATAAACCACCACAATGGATTTGAAATGAAACAAACATGATATTCTTTATCTGCAGACTTTCAACTTTAATTTGAGGGTATTTACATCCAAATCAGATGAACGGTGTAGGAATTACAACGGTTTCTATATGTGCCTCCCACTTTTTAAGGGACCAAAAGTAATGGGACAAACTATAAAATCCTAAATCAAACTTTCACTTTTTAATACTTTGTTGCAAATCCTTTGCAGTCAATTACAGCCTGAAGTCTGGAATGCATAGACATCACCAGACGGGTCGTCTCTGGTGATGCTCTGCCAGGCCTCTATTGCAAATGTCTTCAGTTCCTGCTTGTTCTTTGGGCATTTTCCTTTCAGTTTTGTCTTCATCAAGTGAAATGCATGCTCAATCGGATTCAGGTCAGGTGATTGACTTGGCCATTGCATAACATTCCACTTTTTAGCCTTAAAAAACTATTTGGTTGCTTTTGCAGTATGCTTCGGGTCATTGTCCATCTGCACTGTGAAGCGCCGTCCAATGAGTTAGAAGGAAAGGAACTGCTCATGATCCAAAACATACCACCTCATCAGTGAAGCATGGTGGTGGTAGTGTCATGGCGTGGGCATGTATGGCTGCCAATGGAACTGGTTCCCTTGTATTTATTGATGATGTGACTGCTGACAAAAGCAGCAGGATGAATTCTGAAGTGTTTTGGGCAATATTATCTGCTCATATTCAGTCAAATTCTTCAGAACTCACTGGATGGCGCTTCACAGTACAGATGGACAATGACGAGAAGTATACTGCAAAAGCAACCAAAGAGTTTTTTTAAGGCTAGAAAGTGGAATGTTATGCAATGGCCAAGTCAATCACCTGACCTGAATCCGATTGAGCATGCAATTCACTTGATAAAGACAAAACTGAAGGGAAAATGCCCCAAGAACAAACAGGAACTGAAGACATTTGAAGTAGAGGCTTGGCAGAGCAGAGCGTCACCAGGGATGAAACCCAGCGTTTGGTGAGGTCTATGCCTTCCAGACTTCAGGCTGTTATTGACTGCAAAGGATTTGCAACAAAGTATTAAAAAGTTAAAGTTTGATTTAGGATTGTTTAGTTTATCCCATTACTTTTGGTCCCTTAAAAAGTGGGAGGCACATATAAAAACCGTTGTAATTCCTACAACGTTCACCTGATTTGGATGTAAATACCCTCAAATTAAAGCTAATAGTCTGCAGTTAAAGCACATCTTGTTTGTTTCATTTCAAATCCATTGTGGTGGTGTATAGAGCCCAAAATATTAGAATTGTGTTGATGTCCCAATATTTATGGATCTGACTGTATCATATATATTTTTAACTTGAGAGCTCACCTCCTGCAGAGGTCCCTAAGTCTCCAAAACAGCCTCTCTGAGACAGCACCCCCTTCCAGCTACCAATGTTGGGACTCTAATTTTTAGAGTTAGGATCACCTAACAGAGAAGCCTTGTAAGTGGCAGGTGGCTTATCACGTATCTGCAGATATTTGTAACTAATTCTCTGACTTTTATTTTAAAGATAGAAGATTATGGTTAGTCGCTGGGTAATGGCTAGAGTGCCAGGCCTTGTTTTGTTTTTTTGTGCAAACTCCTCTTGCTTTGTGCACCTGCTGTATAATTACCTTATAGATTGATTTGAGCAACCTCCATCTTGGAAATGTGTTTTAAAGCATGTCTGGGATAGTAGCTGAACGGGGAGACTTTATCAAAGGGGTCAAATGCAGGGTGATTATCAAAATTGGACACAAGCAGGGTGATTATAAAAGGAGGCACAGTCTGATGATAAAGGGGCACAGTGTGAGCATGAAAGGGCACAATATGACTAAGGAGAATTATTTTAGAATTTGTAGTTAAAGAAGAAAGTCATTATTGAAATAACAAATAATTTATAAAAGGGAAGGGCGCAAATTTATTTTTTGCAGGGGGCGCCAGACATGATAGCACCAGCTCTGGATTAAAGCTACATTCTGTGCAGCAATGGATTTCAATGGTGATGCATACCAGGTGTACGCTCAGTGACCGAGGAGATCTTTTTTTTTATTGAAATGAACAGGACGAGGCATGAAAACTAAACAAAAATATTTTATCCCATGCAAGCACTGGAACTAAAAAATAGGAAGAAATGTCACAATATTATGGGCCCGATTCAATTGCTCATCAAGGTGGGAATAAGCACGAAGTGCACTTATTCCCATCTATTACAGTAAGTAAAATTGGCAGATTTTTATTCACACCTCTATGAGGTACAATATTAAAATCTGTGATACTAATTCGCCAAAAACCAGACAGGGAATTGAATTGGGCCCAAAATTTGCACATTTTAAATCTTAATGTTGCAACAGAAATCAATAATATATATTAAAAATAGTGATTTGTCCCCATTCATTTTCCGCATTATTAAACACTTACAATATATTAACTCTTGTTTAACAAAAACACAGATTTACATCAGAGATTATTGATAATGTAATTCATAGATAAAATATTCATATATAAAAGTAAACTAAGTCATAAATGAATTCTTTAGTAAACTAAAATTCCCATTGACAACAACATGCTGAGTTACTTAATGAGAATATAAACCAAATACTCATTGACGATGTCATGCTGGTTTACTGAGCGAGGCCTTAAGCAACAGCATGTGTGTGGAACATATCATTTTTGTTCCTTACATCTCCCACTGATCTGTTTATATACCCAAAGGCACATATAGCCTGAAACGAAATGAAGCAGGCACCCGTTCATATGTTTATATCCTTTTAAACTATAAATTCCTTTGGGAAATCACATTTTTTTGATGCAACCAATAATAAAATGAAATATAATGCATAGAAATCCTATAATGCCTTAACTAATGGGACAATGCTTAGAAAATTGTTATATTTTCTGTGTATGAAGGGAACATGGACAGCTCTGACACAATGTCCACACAAGCAGAGCCAGCAATCAAGCACAGTGTATAATCATCCATATGGCTTGGTTTATATTCAGTAGAAGAAGAATTGCTTTGTAGCAGAGATATGAAAGAAAAAAATATCCACAGGGTAGCTAGTAAACCCATCTAACAATCAAATGATGTATAATATTCCTTTCTGATGATTTCATGGGAAACATCATAAAGTTATTTTGACACATTTTACACTTACACATACAGTATAACAGGAAAATTGTATGGTCAGTTTTGAAATTCTGCTGAATGTCATATTTACATTTATTTTTTTAATGATTGCATAACATAGATATATGAAATACCCAATGCTGCTTAGTTGTGAGCATAGGCTAATTAACAGGATGGTTGAACTAACAAATTTAAGGTAGGTATCTCCAGAAGGACATAACTATATTAGAGATTGCGCAAAGAAAGACTACTAAAAAATATATCCAAAGATGGAGCACCGGGGATAAATTATTGAAGATTATTATAATTAAGGTCCAATGAAGCATTGAAGGAAAGAACAGAAATGAAACACAAGGGCATGCAGGGAAACTTATGGGATTGTAGTTGTTGAGACAGTGGACCAGATTCAGAATTTGCAAATAAGAGAAGAAAGTTACTATTTGATTTCAGGGGGAGTCAAATTCATTTTATTTTATGCATGCAGGGAGAATACGTCAGGGTTGCCAACTTTTAACATCTTCCCTTCAGGAGATTCCGGAGGGAAGCTATAGATGCATGCCTAGTGTTGCTGGGCAGGGGGGCAGGACTTGAGGCTGTGGTTTCCATGACACCAGTTCCATGACAGATCCTGACAATCAATAGCGCTCCATCTATCCCCCTAGCTGCTGAGGTGCAATTTGTTTAAAATAATTATAAATAGTTTATATAGTCCAAGAGCCAGATTTATTAAGCTGCAAGAATGGAAAAGTGTAGATGTTGCCCATAACAACCAATCAGATTCTAGCTCTAACTTTCCTATTAAATACTAGAAAATGTCAGCTAGAATATGATTGGTCACTATAGGCAGCATCTCAAATTTTCCTATCCCGCAGCTTATTAAATCTGGCCCCAAGTGTCTAATGATATAGAACCTGATTCACACTTAAGAATGAATTTAGGAATGTTCCTAAACATACACACAGACCAGATCCGTAAGAGCGATTCACAGATACTAAAGAATCAAGTTAAACATTTGACTAGCTTCAGGACTGCTAAGCAATTGTGTTTTTCTTGGTGCATATATTTAAGTGTGGATATATTTCTTTACTGGAAATCACACGTAGGTCATTAGGTTCTTAAAGTTAAGCAGCAATCACTGATCTGCCACTAAATCTATTTCTATTAATGTCTGATCTATTATATAAGTATTGTCACGATTAGCGGCAAACACTGCTGTACTTACCCTGTCACAGGACATCTGGCAGCAGCTTCCCCACTATGTGCCACTCTCCATCCCTCCAGAGGTTCAGGCAAAGGTCTCCATTTTAGCATGTGTGTTTGTGTCTGGGATTTGATATCTGCCTCATTACTTCTCTGGTGCATGGGTGTCGCCATCTTGCCTCCTGTCAGGTGATTCCCAGTAACCTCTCAGTTGCTCCTCTACGCACACATGATTCCTCCAGCCAATCTGTGCATTGGGCGGGCTACTTAAACTCTGTGCACAGTCCATACTGTGCCAAGATCAATTTGGTGTTCTAGGAACAACATGGTCATTCAAGGTTCCTGAACTGCCTGCCTTGCATCGTCACACCACTGGTCCCAGCAGTGCCTGGATCTCTGCTCCTATAATCTGGTAACCCTGAACTGTCAGCCTATTGTATTCAAGTCAAGTCAAGTCAAGTCTACCTTGTATCTGCTTCAAGCCACTGTTGCTATACTGTTTTGCCAGTCCATTGCATTCAAGTCAAGTCTGCCGTGTATCTGGTTCAAGTCACTGTTGCTATACAGTTTTGCCAGCCTATTGCATTCAAGTCAAGTCTGCCTTGTATCTGGTTTAACCCACTGTTGCTATACAGTTTTGCAGTCCCTACTGCTTCAACTCTAATGGTTAACCCTTGCAGTCCCTACTGCTTCAACTCTAATGGTTAACCCTTGCAGTCCCTACTGCTTCAACTCTATTAACCACTGCAGTCCCTACTGCTTCAACTCTAATGGTTAACCCCTGCAGTCCCTACTCAGAGTCTTCAATCAAGACAAGTCCACAGTCTGAGTCTGACTCCCTACTCCAGTTCTTAGTCAAGCCAAGTCCAAGTCCAAGTCCTGAGTCTGAGTCCCTACTCAATTTATGTCAAGCCAAGTCCTGAGGCTGAGTTCCTATTCAAGTCCTGGTCCTGCGGTCCAGCACACCAGTCCGGCGCAACTCCACTCTGGTTCTGTCTGCAACTCCAGTTTGCTCAAGTCTTCTACAGTTTGAAATCTGAATTGTTCTTTTCATTTGTGCCAAACCGGCATAGCCCGATCTTGAGACTGTTTTATTTTGCACTCTGTTCATTCGATTATCCTTCAATAAAACAAGCTTACTTTCATCCCTGTTCGTCTGTTGCTTCCCTGGGAACCCGGGTCAGGTCCCACCAACTTTCGCAGTTCATGACAAGTATTAAATGAATGTTGTACTAGTTTTAGATCAAATTTCAACTTAAAGTGGAAAATGTGGCCGTTTTTTTCTAGTTCCTGTTTTCTAAGGTCACATTACATAGAAAATTAATTGGGAAGGCATAACTCAGTGTAGAAAGGGTCTTTTCACTAGCTGTTTGTTTTGTTAGGGAGCTGATGATCCTGGGGAGTGCCTTTGGGGGGTGAGGTGTCAGAGAAAATGACAGGTGTTTTACAATTTAGGAAAATGTGCTGCATTATAGAGATAGGAGAGAGAGTTCCCAGCTCATAATGTTGCGCATGTTAAGTAAGAGCCCTCTGCTGGGTGTACTGACACTGCCTTCATGTGAGAGGAGTAAGATGGCCACTTCACTCAGATTCTCCTGGAGTGCTGGAGGAGAAATTAGCTATAATAACTCCTTCTGGTGGGCTGGGGGTGTTTTTAGGTTGAGAGGGACACACAGTGAAAACTTCAGCTTACCATTTGCTGTAATAAAGAGATAAAAGCTCCAAATCACTGTGTGTCATGTGAGCAGGAAGCTCTTGTCTCCTAGCAAGGTGATAATTTATTCACTGTACTGGGGGGTGACCTGAGGGGAACTCTGACATACAGCAGTCATGCAGTCTTCCATGGCCTCTATTACAAAGACAATGCTGAGGGTGACCTAAGGGGAACTGTGACATACAGAATGCAATCACAGACTTTCCTGGCCTGTATTATAGCTGCAGTGACCAGTCATTAAGGTTATGTGGCAGGCAGGAAATTATTCACATCTTGATGACTGTGAGGGATTGAACCCCTGAATACAAGAGTTGGACTTGCAATTGAAACCCACCACTCCAGGGAAACCATTGTGTCCTTAAAACTAGCAACCTGGTCTTCTAGTTTTACTCATATTAGTGAATCTACTAGTTGGTTTAAGTTCCTATTTTCATTCATATTGTGAAATGCCCCTTGACAACTTTCTTAATTGATCTCTTTTCTAAGACAAAGTCATATATCTAATAAACAAGACCCTGGGGGGTCACTTCAACCTCTCATCTCCCACTAGTAAAATGACTCCTAATTAAGTTTTGAAAATAACCAAATCCTAACTTGTTGTCAGTGCAATTTATGTATACATATACAAAAATAAAAACTAGTTGGTAATTCCTTGTGCTTCTTGAAATGTTTAGGTGTGCTGTGGCTGTTGACAATGATGAATGAGCGATCTTATTCTTTCATAGGAACACTGAAATAGCTATATGTAGTGCATGTATGGTGTATGTAATATATAAAAGCTATAGAAAAGGGAGACTTTTTAATGGTAATAGTAATGGTAATGAGACTTTGAAAGTCTGATACAGTATAATGTAGATGCATAGAACTTGTACCCAGTGTGCAAATATAACAAAAATGATAAATTAATCTCCATATAAAAAATGTGGCAAATGATATGGCAAAACAAGTATTAAAATAAAGTTTGATGCCTTGCGATTGTGCCAAGCCTATTCTTTGTATATAGAAGACATCAACCCAAAACATATAGTAAGACCACAAAGAGGAGAAAAACCCATAGTACAAGAATTTTTGAAAGTTTATCAGTTGTACTTAAGAGAATCTTTGCAGTATAGTATTTTTTTTATATTATCATATGAACAATTAATGCTCTATCATTCTACCTGTTAAGATGGTACCATTTTGTTTTGAAAAGCTTACAAGAGACTGCCTTTCTCATAAATTGAGTAATTAATGCAAGGCAAGTCAGCTCCTCTGTCAGAACCACCATTCCTTTCAAGTCTGTGTGGGATAAAATGTGTTTCATATTACATGGTTTTACCTGTTTTTGAACATTTTCATAAAATAATAAACCATACTACTGTATATATCCAAAACAAGAAGATGCTTTTGTAATTAAACCTAAAAGACATGTGGCCACATGCAGTAGTATAAAATGATGCTTACATGAAAACATATGTAGTGTCAAAGTAAAAAAAAGTAAAACAAAATAAAAATGAATCTTGAACTATACAGTAGTAAATGACACATTCTTTGAGCCTTGTTTTTTTTATAAGTTCACCAGCAATGCATAGCTTTGCTAGAGGGAGCAAATGGGCAAAGGGCTTTTATTATT
>WWET01000124.1:958518-980652 GCA_011038615.1 Limnodynastes dumerilii | reverse complement strand
TGTATAAAATGAATAATATTTAAAAACAGCTTAAAACAACTAAAAGGGGCTACAAACATTTTACTAAGATATTCATATCTCTGAGGGGGACATTGGAATGTCTAGAAGAACTAATGATACTTACTACTACTACTACTACTACACTAATTAGATTATAATTCATTTGTTAATTACTGTGGTATTTGGACATATGTAAATGTAATATATATTTATACATTACCCTTAGGGTTACATAGAAGGCAGGCGCCACCTGGCAGCCCAGACATTATACAACCACTATTAATGCAATATTGGTACAATATTAAACACCTCAAAAAGTTTTACTTAATAAAATTATAATTATTATCCGGTCATTAAAAGATATCCATTAGGACCTATATCAATTTTATACAATGAAAATACTTATAGTACAAAAATCTTTACGGAGAACCTTGCTAGGAATATTACTCTAAAGTCTAACTCAGAAAAAAAGTTTTTATAAAAAAGGGGTGATCTCAAAATTTTCGTTGAGGCCATGAGGCAATTGAGTATTGAAGCTAATGATCCAATAAGATTTACGCTGAGCTAATCTATTTTCACCATCAGTCCCCAGACATCTTTAGGTAACCACCCATTGGCTTTCATTTTTAGAGTGTCTAACTTGGCCCCATGGCATTGTAAGAAATGCCTGGGGACACTATGATTGGTAACCCTATTAGTAATGTTCCTGGTGTGTTCTAGAATGCAGGTCTATAACATTCTTTTAGTTTTTCCAACATATTTAAGCCTTCATTCACAATCTAACAGATACACCACAAATGTTGTTAAGCAATTCATAGAATATTTCAATTTATACTCTTTGGTATTATTGATATTATGAAAAATTGATCTCACCCTATGATGAATATTGCAAATGTTACATTTGCCACACGGGTATAAGCCACAAGGTCTAGGGCCTAGAAAATTTGCATTAGAAAGGACCTGTATAGATGGATTCAGAAAGCTAGGGGAAATGGTAGATTTTAAATTCCTGGCCCTTCTAAATCTAATAGCTGGAACATCTGGGAAATATCGGGTCCAGTTTAAGGACTCCCCAGTGTTTTTTTTTATTATCTTGAATATATCACCATTTGCAGTATTGAAATTGGTAACAAATGGAGTGATAAAATATTTGTCGCTATCTAGTTTTTTCTCTTTGTATTCTAACAAAGAGGTGCGCTCACACTCTCTACCCTCTTGCAGCTCTGTTTTATTAGATTAGTAGGGTAGTTTTGTTCGAGAAATTTATTTTTGGAATCCTTTGCTTGTTTGTCAAAAGCTTCTAAAGAGGGACAATTACGCCTCAGTTGCACAAATTGGGAATAGGGTATGTTGTTCTTCCATTTCTTGTGATGACAACTCTCGTATTGCAAATAGCTGTTGGCATTGGTATCTTTAATATCAGTAGCCATATTTAATTTTGCAATATGAGATCAAGATATATCTAAAGAAAGGTCAAGAAATTCTATGGACTTGCCTCCAAATTTAGTGGTGTAAACCCATGAAAATCACTCTCCATACCATTCCATATAACTAGGAGGTCGTCTATATATCTACCATAATATTTAATGGAAGAACAAATTGCAAGGGAATATATATGATCCCGCTCCCAGCTTCCCATATAAATATTGGCGAAGCTGGGAGCGAAAATCGTCTTCATCGCGGTTCCTGTGACCCGTAAGTAATAAACCCCATTAAATATAAAATAATTCTGTTCAAGGACAACTAATGAGAAATCAAACCTTCTCAGGCATGAGAGTATTATCATGCTCTAGCGTTTCTTCACCTTGACCAGACCTTGTTTATGCGGTATGAAGGTGTAGAAGGCTTGCACATCTATTGTGAATAATTGTTCATTAAGAGCTAGATCAATTTTATCTAGCAATTTTAAAACTTACGTTGAGTCCTTTAGGAATGATTCCAGGAGAGGTACGTATTTTTAAATGTAAGAATCTACATATTCTGATACACACGAGATGACAGACCCAATCCCCGAGATGATTGGGCATCCAGGGAGATTGAGTCTGTCTTTGTGTACTTTAGGCAAGTGATAAAAAGTGGAAACCCATGGTGTATTATTAAAAAAGATATTGGTATTCTTCCAGAGATATACATTTATTTGGTAGGGGTAAAAAAAATTGTGGGAGCGCTAAAATAGGCCAATAAATCTCGACAGGAAATAGATAATATGTAAAATAAATATTTAATAGACCAAAATTATAAACATAAAAATAGGATAATATGCATAGGTATACCCTTATATATGTATCAATTTCTGCACACAAAATACTCTGTATATAAAGCACTCTATATGTAAAGCACTAATAGTGGGTTGCTACAATATAATAATATCAAATTACACAAAGCATGAAAAGCAACAATAGCACATATTGGCTCCTGAATTGGGAATCCCAATGTTAGAATGGATGTAACAATGTGTCCACTGTTGGTTAATGGATGTTAAGCAATGGAAGTGGTTCTTGCTCCATGGTGTATGAGCTGAAATAGACCTGTCAAATAGGTGTCCGATGAATAATAGAACAGCTTAACGTGCATATTATCCTATTTTTATGTTTATAATTTTGTTCTTTTAAATACTTATTTTATATTTTATCTATTTCCTGTTGAGATTTATTAGCCTATTTTAGCACTCCCACAATAATAATATCCACTATCACTATGAAATTACGACATTAAGGCTGGAGTCTTAATGGACGTGTTCCTTAAGCAATACAGACATGGTAGGGGGAAGAAAAAACACAAATAAGTGTAGACTTATTTAAGTCAATCAATACCCTTGTGAAAATTTTGAGAAAGTGATCAGTCCTCCACCTAAAGTATAAAGTGAAGTAATAAAAGGTGCTGCGTGCCGAATGTATTCTTTGTACCAAAGCCTTGTATACATCTTCTGCTATTTCTTCGTCAGAACATGCACAGTGTGAACATAAACAAAAATAGATACCGGAACATAGTGTGATAACGTAAAAAACAAATCTTTACTTTCAATTATTAAAATATGCGTACCACAAAGCAGTATTAAAAGAGCATGTCAAGCTTATCTGTATTCAGCCAAAAGGGGAGTGATTTCAAGTCCGTCAGTGCGTCCACGTTGTTTGCCCCATAGTCGATCCACTCAGCAGTGGGTAAAGTCTATTTGGCATGATGACTTCCAAGAAGTTTCCTTCAGGCTTGTGATAAAGTAACATTGTATCTTTCCGTACACGTTTCGTCTGGGCTTGTAGCCTTGTTAGACTTTTTCAGGGGATGATTACAGAGTGAAAGTGAACTTCAAAGGGAGCATATATTTATTTGTTCCAGTCCTCATTAACTCACTTAATTTGTGGTTTCCTGTGCCAAGAGTTGGAGAGTGGGTTTATATCCTATAATTCATGTTTGATCCATTCAAAAAAATGGCACGTAATACATTTCCCCCTTTGTGGAGGCCCTTGACCCACACCCCCCCTGACTCACAGTCTTAGCCATTCAGGTCCCCTAAGTTCATTTAGCTGACGGAATATCATATACAGCTCGATTTCCATGTCAGTCTTAGTCCGTTTTTTTGAATGGATCAAACATGAATTATAGGGTATAAACCCACTCTCCCATGTAGATTAAAAACAACTAAATCAATGGAGGGATATTTTTAATGTTTTTTAACCCATATTGAGATTCACTACACGTGGCACATGTAAACAAACAAGGAGAGCTCTGAGTGTTAGCCGCACTTTGATTGCTTATCCAGACCTCGCTGTGTTTTAATTATGAAGAACTGCCTTGGAAAGAACCTTACAAAATAAAAATCAGTTTTAGAATAAGAGGATAAACAGAAACCTTTTTTTGAAGTTTGGGAAGAATTACATGTGTTAGAAGTAAACAAGGCAGGAAGTTAAAAGCATCGGAAGACACCCCCCGACATTTGAGCCTTGAGAAAGAACACACACGTGTTTGAAACGCGTTGGTGGTAGATTGTCTGTTGGTAGGTCCTGTTGATCCTTAGTTGCAGCATAGTATCTCCCTTCCCCCCTGTAGGGACTAGCTCATAGGGCCCTTTAGAGCTTTCCTGGAGGTAGGGGTGTTTTGGTCATCTTTAAGGGAGGCACTTATAGCAGCACCTCGGTATTGGGGACAATATTTGCAGGATTCAGGGGAGTCTGGAAACAGTTTTTTATTTGTTTTTATATATTTTTATTGGAAGATACACAAGTTTGTTATAAATAAAAACATTGAATATTTTACACATGGAGAGACACTTTTGAAGTATTGGAGGGTGGGGGAGAGGTTCCTTTTGCTTTGACTCCCGAGGGGAGTATCTTCAAGGTTTGGGGACCCTTCTGGAGTTGCAATATCAGAATCCTATGAGCATGTGTTGCAGTATTGGAACCCTATGAGGAATAAGAAAGATAATTATTGCTGCATCGACACAATAGATACCCTGTGTGAGTATATTACCTTCCTAGACAGGTACTTACCTGGTGTGAGGTTTCTACGCAGGGTTCTTTTCCCATTTTTTTCCTGAAGCACCATATCGGAATCCTGAAAAAGAAAGGAGAAATATTACTACTACTGGATAGATGGGAAACGTGGGAAACACCTGGTGACCAGGACTCTATAGGAGTCAACAGAACACTGACAGCCTCTCCACATTGTATTTTGTTTGCTATAGATAAGTATTTAAATAATTAATAACATTATCTAACAGTTAAAACAATGGCCATGTTATTAATTAGGGGATAGCAATAGCAATTGTGTGTATAGATGTCCAATGAAGAGGTTAGGTCCAAGTGAGGTTGTGGAGATGTGCTCCTGAGAGGTTTGCGGCACTTGTAGCTCCCAACCTACGCGATTTATCATTCAATGGACTTTGTCAGGGGGCGTTGATTCGCTAAAGTGACATCTTGCTTAGATACTGAATACTCAAATAAAATATTTTTACATGCAAATATTTAGAAAACACTTAAATCTTAAGTATTTAATCATAAAAACTATTTTTAAAGAGTACTTTTGCTAAAATTATATATCTAATAATAATAATAATAATAATAATAATAATAATAATAAAATATACATTTGAATGAAAAACTCATACCTATAACTGGCTAGTTAAGTATATTTATGATTTAACCATGTCATAGACAGTGGGAGTTATTTCAACAATGACGCAAAAATGTAAAAAATTCTAAGCATAACTGCAAGAAATATTTTCCAATTATTATACAATTATAGAATTAGAACACAACTGACAAAACATATAAAATAATAATAATTATTCCCAATCGGCTTATTTTTCTTATGAAAAAGATAAATGAATGTACTAGTCCTTATTTTTTTTATCTAATATATAGATTAGAACTCTGAATATTAGAGAACATATACAGGCTTAGACTTCCCTATTGTTTAAAAGTGCTATGTGGTCATAATTTTAATTTTGATAATAAAATATGTTAAAAAATGTATTAAATTAAATTAAAAAGCTAAGCTAATCAATTCTGATACTACTACATACAATCAATGATTAAAACCACTTTTTAAAAGCTATACTTATCAAAACGGTGTAATTTCGTAATTATCATTCAGACCATTGGGGTTTAAAGTGTTAATGGTAATAATCCAATAACTTTCTCTCTGGGACAGTTGCTTCAATCTATCTCCTCCTCTCACGTCTATCTGAACGTGTTCTATCGCTTTAAATTGTAGTCCATCAATTTTACAGTCGTGACACTGAAGGAAGTGTTTTGGAACACTATGGTTCTTAACTTTGTTGCTAATATTTCTCATGTGTTCCAAAGCACAAATCTTAAATGTAAGCTTGGTTTTTCCTATATATTTGAGGCCACACTGGCACTCCAGCATATAGACAACAAACAAACTTTGACAATTGATACACATCTGAGGAGGAGAATTTTTTTTCTATCTTTATGGATGAACTTGCACACTTTACAGTGACCACATGGGAAATAACCCATTGGTCTTGCAAAGTTCCTTTATTTTCTGGAACAGTTTTTAAGAAGCTAGGAGATAGCATGGATTTACCTGTTTTAGATTTTCTAAACACTACTTCTGGATTTTCAGGCAAAATTACAGATAAAACCTAATTTCAATATCGAACCCCTTTGCATTGTAGTTGGTAATAAATGGGCAAACAAGTTTCTTGGTGTCATTTTTGTTCTTGTATTCCAAAAGGGAACTTATTTCAATATTTCTAGCCCTATCTAGACCATTCTGAATTAATTCAAGTGGATAATTCCTTTATTCAAATTTTTTAATATACAGTTGGGCCTGCTCATCGAATTTTTCTAGTGAAGAACAATTCCTTTTTAACAAATTGAGAAAAAGGAATGTTTTTTTACCACTTACTGAAATGGTAACTAGAGAATTCTAAATTCTAAACAATTTTAAATTTTTGATATCATACATTAAAGATTCAAGGCAGGTCTTGAAAAGCTTGGAGGGTTTAGTGTGGGATCTATAGATGTCCAGGCACTCTACACCTCAATCTCTCATGGAAAGGGTGTAGAGGTGCTTGAAGAGAATCTTAAAGGTGATCCTGAGATGACTCTAGAAAGAATAATGTTCATCCTTGACTGTACTAATTTTGGACCGAATTCTGATTTTAGACCAATAGGTCACTTATGCACGCAAGGTACGTAAGTGACCTGATTTTACGGTGACCTGATTTTACTGGAAGGCGCATGCACCCTCCAGATGTTATGCTAGGGTTACTATAGGGTACAAAGGGTACAAAGTTCCGTCAGAGCCCATTTCCGAATGGGCTGCGCTAAAGCGGGCGGGGGGGAACATTTAAATTGTACAGTGTGGGAGGGGGCTCCCACACTGCAGCAGATCAGCGGTCCCACACTGCTGCGGATCAGCGGTCGTACGGACTGCTGATCTGCACGTCCCATTTACGGCAGGCTTATGGCAGTGTAAGCTGCCATAAAGCCCGCACGACAGAGTGGAGTGACAGGGGATGTGCACTCCCCTCTGTCTCGCATAATTACAGACCCCCGCACACACACAAAGCATGCGGGAGTCTGAATCTTGTCCTTTGTCCTTGCAGGTTCTACTTGCAGGTCAATGGGACCACAATGGGGACTGTATTCGCTCCCAGCTTCATGAACATATATATGGGAAGCTGGGAGCGAGAATATGTCTACACCAAGTTGCATCAACTCCCCAATAAATGTTGCAAAAGATACATTGATGTTGTGATTTTAATTTGGACCAATAGTGAGACAGAATTTTTTATTTATTTATTGACTCTTTAAACCAGAACAATTATGGACTTACCTTCACAGCTAAATTTGGAGGAAGGAAATTAGAGTTTTTGGACCTTTTGTTGGAGGCACCTGAAAATATAGAACAGGGTGGAATACAAACACCCACACACATTAAAGAAGTTGACTCAAAAGGGTATTTAGAATTCTCTAGTTGCCATTTCAGTAAGTAGAAGAAAAACATTCCTTTTTATCTATTTGTTCAGTTAAAAAGGAATTGTTCTTCACTAGAAGAATTTGATGAGCAGGCCCAACTAAATGCTAAAAAAGGAATTATCCAGAAAGAAAACTTGTTTCCCCATTTATTACCAAATACAACGTAAAGGGGTCCAATGTTAAACACATCATGTCCAAACACTGTTCAATATTGAAATTAGATTCAGTTTTATCTTTAATTTTGCCTGAAAATCCAGAAGTAGTGTTTAGAAAATCTAAAACAGTTAAATCCATGCTATCTCCCAGCTTCTTAAAAACTGTTCCAGAAAATAAAGGAACTTTGCCAAGACCAATGGGTTATTTCCCATGTGGTCATTGTAAATTGTGCAAGTTCACCCATAAAGATAAAAAAAAAATCCTTCTTCTCAGATGTTCAAAAAAGCTTTAAAATTATACAGTGTATCAATTTTCAAAGTTCGTTTGTTGTCTATATGCTGGAGTGCTGGTGTGGCCTCAAATATATAGGTAAAACCAAGCGCACTTTAAGATTCGTGCTTTGGAACACATGAGAAATATTAGCAACAAAGTTAAAAACCATAGTGTTCCAAAACACTTCCTTCAGTGTAAAGAACACATTCAGATAGATGTGAGAAGAGGATAAATTGAAGCAACTGTCCCAGAGAGAAAGTTATTGAATTAATACTTTATACCCCAATGGTCTGAACGATAATTATGAAATTACACCGTATAGCTTTTAAAAAGTGGTTTTAATCATCAATTATATGTAGTAGTATCAGAATTGATTAGCTTAACTTTTTAATTTAATACATTTTTTAACATAATTTATTATCAAAATTAAAATTATGACCACATAGGGCTTTTAAACAATAGGGAAGTCTAAGCCTGTATATGTTAATTTAATTTTCAGAGTTATAATCTATATATTAGATAAATAATAAGGACGTTTCAATCTGACGCTTCAGTGAAATAATCACTTTATTATTATTATTATCATTTATATATAAGGCGCCACAAGGTGTCCGCAGCGCCGTACAAAATACAACAAAATACAGTACAGATATAGAGGGTAGAGATTGACAGCATAGTATATATTAAATACAATATGACTATAAAAATATCACAGAAACACAATAAAGTGAAGCAAGCACAGAACGCAAGGCAAAATGTGAGGTGTCAAGCTTGGAAGATCAGGTAGCAGAGGATAGAGCGCAGTGAGAGGTAGAGAGGGATCCACCAGGTGGGGATTGGGTAAAAGGGTAGCAGAGAGGGACAAGCGGGTACAAAGTGAGGAGGGAGTGGTGGAGGAAGGAACAACATTAGGATGGAGGGCCCTGCTCACGCGAGCTAACACACTATGTGGGAGGTTAGAACTTACAGAAGACATAAGGAAAGGGAAGAAAGTTGACTGCTGGTGTGAGCGGAGGAGATTGGGAAGGAAGAGAAGGGATAGATGAAGGATGTGGATGTTAAGTGGAGGAGGGTTAGGCTAGCCTGAACAGGTACGTTTTGAATAAACGCTTGAAGACCTGCAATGTGGGGGAGAGTCTGATTGAAGAAGGAAGGTCATTCCAGTGCAAAGTTGCAGCACGGGAGAAGTCCTGGATACGGGCGTGAGATGTGGTGATAAGTAAAGAGGTCAGACAGCAATGGTTAGCAGAACACAGAGCGCGGGAAGGGGTGTGCATGTTGATGAGGGAAGAGAGGTAGGGAGCAGTTGATGAGGAGATGGCCTTAAAGGTGAGGGTAAGGAGTTTAAAGAGAGGTCTGAAGTGGACAGGTAGCCAGTGGATGGTTTGACATAAAGCAGAGGCTGAGGTAGAGCGGCATGAGAGGAAGATGAGCCTGGAAGCAGCATTGAGTATAGATTGAAGTGGGGCAACATGGGTGAGCGGGAGACCTATGAGGAGGAGGTTACAGTAGTTGAGGCGTGGTATGATTAAAGAGTGGATAAGGGTTTTAGTGGCTTCCTTGGAGAGGAAGGGATGGACGCATGCAATGTTGCGTAGGTGGAAACGACAAGAATGAGAGAGGGCACGGATGTGTGGTATAAAGGAAAGTGAGGAGTCAAGGATGACATCTAGGCAGTGTACTTGAGGGGATGAGGAGACAGAGGTATCACCAATGGTTATCGTGATGGAGGGCGGGGAGGAAATCCTAGGGGTAGGAAAAACAATAATCTCTGTTTGGCCATATTTAGTTTGAGGAAGCATTTGGCCATCCATGTGGATAGGGATGCAAGGCACTCGGAAATCTTAGACAGAATAGTGGGGTTGAGGTCAGGGAAGGAGAGGTAGATTTGAGTGTCATCAGCATAGAGGTGGTAGTTGAAACCAAAGGTGCTGATGAGGTTACCCAATGAGGAGGTGTAGAGGGAGAAGAGGAATGGGCCAAGAACAGAGCCCTGGGAGACACCAGCAGGGAGCAGACAGGAATGGGAAGATGAGCTAGAGGTGGAAACAGAGAAGGTGCAGTCAGAGAGATAGGAGGGGAACCAGGAGAGAGCAGTGTCAGTGAGAACAAAAGTGCGGAGGGTTTCCCTGATGAAATTGATTATTTCAATGAAAAGTCAGATGGTATAAAAACAGTTAAACAGTTTTTTTCACTATTAAGACTGTGAGTGCCATATATTGTTTTCATATATATATATTTTTTTAAAAACTCACCCACTTGTCTATCTTTTATACCCCAGGAGTGTGAGGTCTAATCATCAGCAACACACTGGAACTGCAACTGGAACTGGAATCCTGTCTTGACTAGCTGCGGTACTGTTGCAGCTGCGACTCTCCTTCTGGAGGCTCCTTGTGGATGTATTAATCCTTAACACCATACAGCAGCTGGACAACCGGCAACTGCCTACTCAATCAAGCCATCCATCTGCCTTCCTCTGTCCCCCCAGTCACCAAGGGAATCACTTAGAAGTTATGTGGAGGATGTGGCCTATTGAAGTAACATGCCATTATCCACACACTATATTACAGACTGACTGTGTTAACCCCTCACTCTCCGGACTCAAGACTCTTGCCTACCATCTTCAAAGAAGCTTCACTTATTTTATTTGCAGGGCCACTTCTCCCAGGGACCTGATGACAACTCAATTAATGTTGATCTACTACTATCCTATTGTTATCTGATTCTACTTCATCTTCACCCAAGTTTGCTTCACCTTGAAAGACACATCCTGTCCGCTTTTCACTGGAAACTTGCATTTCACAGATTAAAAGAGGACCCCCCTTATATCCTATGTGCCCAGCCCACATGTAGGCCACACCATGGTTACTAACTAAAAGGGGGACCGTGGCAAAATGAATTTACTTTCTACAGTATGTTCCTGCTACCTTTACTTTGCTATGTTTTAATACCAGGATCACAGGCATACTGATGGAAAAGAAGGGCCCACCCAGGAAGACTCTAGCGACATCTAGAACAACTGCATCATAATCAGATATCCTATTATTTCTATCCACAGGGGGCTCTAATTTTACTACCCACAGCTCTCCAGCCTCCACAAGAGACTTTGCAGACATGTCTGAGCTTCCCTTATCTCCTCTTTGCTCCAGTCTCTAACTTTCCGTATCGACTAGCCTCTATCTTTACCATATTCATTTTGGTATACTACACTTTTTAATCTATTAGATATATAGTTTTATACATAGCTTATGCAAAGTTGGCAGATTAAATACCTTTATCTTGTATGATTTATCTTTGGTTTATTAATCTTATTGTTCTGTTTTCTCAAAATGCTGTTTATATATCTAAGGTATAATGTACATTTATTCTATGCAATACTTTGTTTAGCTTGAGGATTGCACCAGGCACATAGTAGTTGTATTTGTATTTCTATCTGTTATGTTACTAATAACATCCCGGGAACTTAAATTATCATTTGGGGTCAGATACTAGGACCTACAAGGATGCTTAGAGGACATTGCAAACCATACCCCCGTTACCCCCGTTATAAGTATGGGCCTGATTCAGACTTAAGAAGGTGCTTAAAATAAGAGAGGAAAGTCACTCATGGGCTAAACCATGTTGATTGCAGGGAAGTTAAATTTCATCTGTTGCAAACAGTATTAGAGTTGAGAGGTGGTGTTTCCTTTCCCAAGTCTAAATAACAGTGTAATAGTAAAGCTGGTCAGTATTTGCGTGCAGTAAGCAATTCAAAGATATATCTCTGCATGCAAAAAACACAATTTACTTGACTACCCTGTAATCAGCATGGTTTAGCCCAGGAGTGACTTCCCTCTCTTATTTTAAGCACCTTCTTAAGTCTGAATCAGGCCCTTTATTATTATTTTGTTTTGTGGATACATTATTTGTATGATCTATTTGTTTCACTGCGATGGGTGATTCACATTTCCGAAAGCAATTCTTTCTGAATTTTATTTATTGCCCAAAATATGCATTTCATGTTATTGCCAATGCCCTTTCCGAGTTAAAATGTTCTTGTGATGAACATACCCAAGTTACACCCTGATGAAAGTTCATTATGAACAGAAATGCATAGATGGGGTGGGGTTCCATGATGAGCTCTGTATCTTAGGCTTTCGCTGTTCCCTATGATAAAGAAACCTGGGCAATCCAACTCTCTTCCATAAGTGTGACTACAGGATTCTTTGTTCCATCTGCCGGCTACATTTGAGCTCTACCAATTATGAATCTATTTTTTTCTTGAAAACTTAAGTTTTCTCAAGGCATCCTATATTTTTTTAAATTATAAAAAATACTTTCTTAGCGGACCCTTGAGTGTACCCATTAGGCACCTGATCTTGCCTTGTTTTGTGTATATGTACATTTCGTAGGTGTAAGTGGGCACCAGGATTAATTAGAAGCTAAATAATATTACAATAAATTGCATTGCATACCATATTAATTAAACTGCTACTAATAATCCTTTAAGGTCCCCAAGTTTATTAGTGTTAATCATTATAGTGAGAGATATTTGAGTGTGGCTTTAATTTATAAGTTTTTTGCTCTGTCAAAAAATAGAAATGGTCAGACTAGATGGCGGACTACATGTCTCTTATATGCTGTAAAAATTATTTTGTTCTGGGTAAACTTCCAAAAGTTAAAATATTTTCTCTTTTCTGTTTTAGTTTATGACAATAGTAATAAATTTTAACCCAAAGTATCAATATTCATCACTAAATCATTTAAGTGGGACTCACCTTTTTAAGCTAATAGGAAAATCATTTTCCAGCACTGTTATGTAAAACTAGATGCAGATGTTTAGAAAGTTAAGCAACTTTTATGAAATGGTAGCTTTGAACGTTGTGAAATGTGAAACCCCTGTTTTTCTTTATTATAAAATGTTCATCAGTAATTACTTAGTAATATGTTTTCTCTATTAAATAATACAACTTTTTGTTTCCAAAGAACATGAAAAGGTTTCATGTTAAAGGACTTATAATGACAAAAAAAAAAAAAAAACAGAAAAAGTATAGTAAAGTATAGTAAATTTAAATAATGCCTTTAGTGTATATCTCTTATCTTAAGTTTGGACAGTACTGTATATCACAGAGATCAGGACAGAAACACAGTCTCTAACACCAACTACCATTCTACCTCCCAGGAGGTCACATTACTCTTCTAAGCCTTTTGAACTTTTTAAAGGCTTTTTATATTGTTATGACTCCAAATAAGGAAAACCGAGCGTCGCATAAGCGTGAGGGAACATAAACGACCAATTGAGCCTCACCACACATCAGTTGGTAGTTAATGTTTTTTCTAGAACATAACAGGGTAGGTGGGGATTGGTTGGGGCTGTTAGGGTGGGGTTAGGTCAGTTTACAAAGATTATAAAATGTTTCTTCTGGCAGAAATTTCCCTCTATTTTGAAATTTGTTTCCCTCCCTCCCATATGTGATAGGCTGTATACTATTAACATGTCAATTTCTCTTTTTTAGATGAGGCACAGGTTGGCAGTATAGGTGGAGGTGTCACCGTAGACACAGAATACATGTGAAGAGAAATATCTGTTAACAGAGGCGCACTCTTCTACTAAATGCTGTCACCTGTCTCATGACAGGATCCTGGTTTGCCTCCTCCAAGATGAGGTGTGCATATTGAAGAAGTGGAGCCGGGGGAACTGGTTGGGTAGTGGGGTGGATGACCAAGGTTGCTGCTTTCTGATTCCTGTCTCTACCTTAGATTTTATAGTTAATTAAAGTTATTCAATTTAGCTAATTCCAATTAATAAACTTATGTCCCCTTTTTAAACCCATTTCAGTTGTCCGTGTCTTTATTTTTTATAGAAAAGGTTTCCATTTTTTATTGTCTTAAATTTACTTAATTAAGTATTCTGTTAGATTGTGAATTAGTAGTCCTGCAACTGTCTGTTGTGCTTGGTATTATATCGGTATTAAATGTGTTTTAGGAGTGTTTACATGAAATCCCATTTATTTTACTAAGTATATGTAAAAAAAAAAAGAATAATATTTTTATTAAGCATTACTTATTTATGTCTCCCTATTTTTGTGGAAAACAGAATATAAAGACTCTGATGGTCTTCACTGCTGACACCTTTTTGGGGTTTTAATAAATCTTAAGTCAAACTTTATTTTACTAAGTATATGTAAAAAAAAAAGAATAATATTTTTTATTAAGCATTACTTATTTATGTCTCCCTATTTTTGTGGGAAAATGACTATAAAGACTCTGATGGTCTTCACTGCTGACACCTTTTTGGGGTTTTAATAAATCTTAAGTCAAACTCTGCACACTAAGGAGTTGAGGCAGAGTTTGGGAGTACACATAAAACATGTGAAAATGTAAATTTCAGCAAACTCATGTTGAATTGCAGAGGAAAGAAAGAGGGGGGGGGAGTCCTTTTATGATTTTTTTAAAATGAGATAAATATTAGCATGTGGAAAAGGTTTGAAAAGGTTTAGGATCTGATCCAGATTGTGAGAGTAAGAGTAAAACAGGCTCAAATATATACCTGAGCCAAACAATGCTTAAATACAGGGGAGGTAAATCTAATCTGTGAAAAAAGAATTTAGAGATATTTCCTAATCTTAATTCAAATTAGAGTTTAATATGAAAGCCTTATCCATCGGGGAGCGCGGTGTCCCTTAAGACAGAAAGAACAGTAAAGAGTCATCAGATCTGTTGGAATGCAAGACACCGAAAATGTGAGCGCAATCCTGAAATTTGTATGATTATTTACTGGGAAACTATTACACTATATGTTTTGTTTTCCCTTCGCTTTCAAGTTAAACTCTTTTGGAGAATTTTTTTTCTCTGTCTCTACAATTGGAACATTATTCCCACAAGGGAACAGAAGAACTGTTTTTAAAATTTAAGCGCCATGTGACCCAGCCAAATTGGTATGACTATAGGATATAAGGACTTATAGACATACAAGATAAGGATTTATCTTGTATGCACTAATAAACACCTAGGATTTTTTGGCTTGTTCCTGATCTATCTGGTTATTAGTGCCTAGCTACACCTGGGACTGCCTTCCAAGGACCGTGACCTGATGAGTTCCTGCAGCGCAAGTCTATCCCCACCATCAGGGGCTCTAGTGAAGACCAGGCCACAGTTAGACTCCACAACCTGGGAGCAGTTATTATTATTATTATTATTATTATTATTATTATTAAAGTTTATTTATAAGGTGCCACATGGTATCCGCAGTGCAATACAAAGGCAATAGTTACATATATAACACAATTAACAGAAAAGGTACAAGTTCAAATAAATAAGGAACACAATACAAGTACAATGCAAAAATAAAATAGCAGAACAATGAATAAGGAGAATAAAGATGCAGGATATGTGTGTAGAAGCAGGTTAATAAGGAGATAAATAGACAGTAGAAAGAAAAGGTGTCAATTAATGAAGACAAGGAAGAGGGGTGATAACAGGAGGATGAGCTAACATGCTAGGTGGGAGGGGTGAACAAACAGGAGATACAGGGATGAAAATGGCCAGGATAGGTAATCTTAGGTGGACTAAAGGTAGGCTATCCTGAAGAAGTGGGTTTAGAGTGAGCATTTGAAGGATTGAAGGGTGTTGATAGGTTGTGGTAGGCTGTTCAATTGCAAAGGAACGGCCTTTGAGAAGTCCTGGATGCAGGAATAAGAGGTAGTAATCAGGGTAGGTTTTAACATAACAGTTTTATTCCTTAAAGTCCAGAAAACTATTAAGTCTAAGGAATTCACCCTGTGAATTATATGTCACCTTGCACTATTTCTATTTTATTAGATCTTTGTTAAAATAATGAAACACAATGCAATGGAACATTTATAAGATATTGAACTAAGTAATTGCAATTGAAAAAATGGTGCTAAGTTGTGCTGATTAATTACATATTCGGAATAGCTAATATAATATAATATGCATTTATGATGTTAATTATTGTGCTATATGCAGAGATGAAATGATATACTGTAATTTAAAATACCTGTTCCTAAGCAATGATGATTATGTCAAATGGGGACATATTATATTATATTAACTGATTAAACATGGACAGAAGCAGAGCCACAAATGTATATACTGTATGACTAAGTAATTGCAAGTAATTGCTTGGTTAAAATAAAGATAAAAAAAAGATAAAAATAAAAATAATAATAAAACATTGGTTAGCTTGTTCATGTTTAGTATGCTTTTTTTGATCAAATATTTGCATTCAAAGTACACCTTATTGTGTTATTAAATATAATTTTTTTTAAAGATCATACAACATAATAGGACATAATAAAATGTTCTGCTGTAGAAAACGTTCACAATCACCTCCTGTAGTGTCTTTCATCCACCACCGGAGGCCTCTTATTCTCCCTCTTCATATCTGGCCACTGTCCATGTCAGTCTTTGGGTCAGTTGTCAGGTGTCTGCTCCTCATTATCCATCATGGATTGCACCTGAAACCTGGCCGTTTAACCAGCTTCCCCCAGCAAGTGTTACTTTTGGGCTCTCCTGCTCTCCTGAGATGCTTTATCTGTTATTAACTGTTCTTTGAATTATATACCTTCCTTGTGGACTCCTTGGACTTTCTGGCAGTTATCTGTCTTCTTATATTCCTTGTGTATTTTACTGTTTGTCTATTACCCTCTGTTCATTGTGATATTACTGTTATTGCTGTTACTCTGTTTCCCTGTGTTACTTGCTTTTCAGCCTCTTTGTGTTCCTTCCCTTTTACCTGTTGCTTTGTTCTCAGTGTCTGCTCAGCTCTGTATTTGTCACACCAGTTCTGCCCTGTAACTGCATACTGTCTGGTCAGCTCAGTTGTATATTTCTTGTGCTCTTGTATCTTTGTTTCTGGTATATCCTCTGTTCTATTGTGTCTATTGTGTCATTAAGTGCATGTGTCAGGTCTCTCTCTTTTCCTTGTGTTCCCTTGTGCTCTGTTAATCCGTCAGTTATATGATTTTTTTAAGTATTCAGTATTCAATTCACCCGTGTGTGCTTGGATATCAGAAAACCCCAAAGTCCTGACAAAAACAATACAATTACTGTACTTGCCATTATAAATTGTGTGCTTCAAGAACATCTAAGATTTATTTTGTTTTCATCTCATTTGTTTATGTTGCTGGCAGGTGTATGGTTAAACATTTACATGATCTTCATTATGATTGATTAACACTGAAGACAGCAACAATTCCATTAAAAAATTGTATAATTGTTAATCATTTGCTTTTAGTTATTGTTGTTACAAGATTATGCCATGATGTATCATTATTTCAACATAATTAATGTGAAACACGTTATACCAGCCACTCTCAAATACTTGTTCTCTTTAGTATTATCATAAGATTATATTTTTCTCCTACAGTAATATTTACACTGAATGAGCTGCAGCCAGGATTACGTTCTGTCATGCACCGGACTCAATACTAATCCATAAATGGACCACTTCTGACCAGAGAAGCAGGGTCTAGCCTGGTGTTCACCTGAGCGCCTAATGGTGGGGATGGTCTTGGTTGCAGGCAAGTGGCAGGTCGCTGTCCTCAGCACAAACGCCTAGATGCCAAGATGGTGAATTGGATCCGAGGGTTGCTGGATGCAATGAAGAACAGCAGAATGCTGGAGATTTAGGGCCGGATTCAGAGCTCCGGCCGCAATGTAATTGAGGCCGGTGTTCTGCGAAAAGTGCTACTGCGCATGCACCGCAATTTTGGAACGTAATCTACGTTATTTATTGCAACGTATATTGCGTACACGCAATATACGTTGCAAGAAGTAACGTAGATTATGTTCCAAAATTACTGCGCATGCACAGTAGCACTTTTTGCGAACTTCGCACTTTTTGAGAACACTTTTTGCGGCCGGAGCTCTGAATCCGGCCTCTAGTCATCAGAGGCACAAAGTGAAACCTGAGACAAAGGAGGGCAGGAAGCAAGAGCAGGAGATACCTGGAACTGATGATGTCTGGAGGCACGTCCAGGAACCAGGGAGCCAGAACACAGGAGTACACTATTAAGCAGGTGATAAAAGCCTGTTTCTTTGACAGGGAAGTTATGTCATCAGGGGGTTTAAATAGACCAGGTGATGAGGAAGACCAGGGAGGCAAAGAGCAGCACATGTGAGGAAATGCCTGTAGCAGAGAGTGAACACGAAGTGCAGAACTAAAAAGGAGTCATGTGATCAACAGGAAGTAAACAAACATGTACAGAGATCAGGGAACTGAATGAATCGTGATACTTTTGAGCAATAAAATGTAAAAACATAAGAAATTGAATATAGTAAAAAGAAGACATGTGTGGAAAAGCACTTAGTTATAGTTTGCTTCTAAAATAATTTTTGAGTTTATCCTTATGTAAGTGTTTTTTCAAGTGGGTGTTTGCTATAGCTAAAAATAGGTTGTTCCATGTTCTCCATTGACCTTGAAAGATCTTGATATAACCTTCCCTAGTAAAAAGTAATTTATGGGCGCAGTGTGTGTACTCCTGCCATCTAGTAGTAATATAATTTAGTACTGCCTACTTTATCCTGAAGGTGTGTTTTGGGTATAGCTTGTGTAAGCTTGTTATATATCTTCTTCTTCCATCTAGTTTGGATGAAAGTCCCAATTTAGAAAAGATATTGGTGGTGCCATATACTTTCCACTTACTAATGAAAGGTACCCAGAGAAAATGAAAAAAACTGTGGAATTCTATACATTACCATGCACTAGTAATAATGGAATCCTCTAGGATCTAGGATTTTAAAGCACTACAACTGCTGTCAAGCAGTGGCCAATTGGAGTTAATTGGTAAAAGCAAGTTTACCATGATAATGGAATTTTAGTAATTACATTATAAAGGGCCGGATTCAGAGGATTAAAACCGCGTGTACGCAATCTACGTTGCAAGAAGTAACGAAGATTACGTTCAAAAATTACTGCGCATGCGCGGTAGCACTTTTTGCAGAACTCCGGCCTCAATTGGATTGCGGCCGGAGCTCTGAATCCGGCCCAAAATGTTTAAGAGATTGCATAAAAAAAATAACATAAAAAAAAAAATGTTTTAACAGAGGGGCTGTCATGCATCTTTCCTATACAGTACAAGTCTAATAGGCTGCTTCTTTGTTATACAAACACAAACTTTTCTCTACTCTCTTTTTTCTACTGACAATGGGGCATATTTATAACCTTTGTCACTGTGGGAAATCAGGATATGTTGTGACATGACAAAAGGGTTTTTTTTTTGCCAAGACTTTCCCCCCAGGTTTTTAAGCTTACAAGACTGTGCCCCAGCAGAGCAGGTAAGTGGCTTTTTATTTTTTTAATTATTGTATTTTTTAGGAAAATGTAAAATATTAAAAGGCCGACCATACTGCTTATTTTTATTAATATTGGGTGCATTGACATGGCACAGTGGGCCCTGGATGACAGGGCATGCTGGCACTTGTGGTTCTCCAAGTGCCAGCATGTCCCGGTATCCATGGGCATGCTGGAGCTTATAATATTAACAATTAAAGGATCAGGGCAAGTATATTTATTAGTTATGCATCGGGGTAAGTATATTTATTAATCATACACCGGGGCAAGTATATTCATTAGTTATGGATTGGGGCAAGTATATTCATTGGTTATGGATCAGGGCAAGTGTATTCATTAGTTATGCATCGGGGCAAGTATATTCATTAGTTATGGATCGGGGCAAGTATATTTATTAGTTATTGATTGGGGCAAGTATATTTATAAGTTATGCATTGGGGCAAGTATATTAATTAATTAATTATGCACCGGGGCAAGTACCGGTATATTCATTAGTTACGGATCGGGGCAAGTATGTTCATTGGTTATGGATCAGGGCAAGTATATTAATTAGTTATGCATTGTGGCAAGTATATTCATTAGTTATGCATCGGGGCAAGAATATTCATTAGTTATGCATCGAGGTAAATATATTCATTAGTTATGGATAGGGGCAAGTATATTCATTGGTTATGGATCAGGGCAAGTATATTAATTAGTTATGCATCGGGGCAAGTATATTAATTAGTTATGCATCGGGGCAAGAATATTCATTAGTTATGCATCGAGGTAAGTATATTCATTAGTTATGGATCGGGGCAAGTATATTAAGTATGAGTGTATCGGGCATGGTTATTAAGTAATAGTGGAATGGAATAGTGGAATGGCGGCATAATTTATATGGTCACAGTTATATTAGACTTAATAAAATATGTTTAAGGGGGACTCTATATATGCAGTGGCATGCCATTAACCCTTGACATGCTGCTGCTTATGGTACTATAATACACAGCATGCAGCAAGTGTTAATAGCATGCAGCGACATGCATTTTAATTAGTTTTCAAAGTTTTTTTTTTCATTTTTGCATTAAAGGTGTTTTTTTTTAACAAGCTGAGTACCGATTTCTATGAAATCGACACTCACACCCACCTCTATTTTCTCACCGGAATTTGAGGCGAGTTGGCAGAGGTTTTACTAATTTGTATTTGTATGCTCTGCCTTTTGAAACTTGCTTTAGCGATTTTTTCTATGGCGAGTTTCACTAAGCCTGAAAGTAAAGTATTGTTAACTTTAGTATTTGTAATCCAAAACTTTTATATTATTTTATATTATTTTTATAATATATAGACTGTAAGTGGATCTATACCACAAGACTTTTGATAAGTAAAAGTATTAAAAATCTTTTTAAAGGTAACATTACTGACCTGTTTATTCTTTCAGCATTACAAACTGTACAATTTGATTCTGCAGTGATTACATATAATAAAATTCACATCTGAAAATAATAACGGATATTTACCTAGACTTTCATCTAAATGTTATTGGAAGATGTCACAACAGCCATTTTCCCATAGTGACCCTCTGTCAATTGCTGCTTACAGCAATTTAGACAAATGGATAAGGGCAATGCCACAAAGGGCAACCAATTCTATGTTTTTGCAGCTAAATGTTATCGCTGCCTTCCCCCTTTTATTATTGTCTCTATGTAGAGCTGAAAATGTGACAGGAGTTTTAAACCCAGGATGGGAGGGAAATTCAGGCATCAAATGCCACATTTCTTTAGCTACAAAATTGAGCTTTTTTTGTAGCCCTGTGTGACATGAACCAAATGTGCTACAGGAAAAAGGAGCCCTGTTGAAATCAATGGTGTCTAACAATTACCTGCCACACAAAGCATATTCATGCACTGCTGCTAAACACTCATTGTTACAGCATTGTCACTCTTCCTAGTGAGTAGTATAGCAAACCTAAGAAAGAATTTCTTAGAATGTTTTACATACTGCTATGGTATTTGCACATAACTTAGATTCAACTTATTCTGAGAACATAAAATTACATTTAAAATGTGTTTTCTCATTTCTGTTTCTGCAACTATATCAATAAGACATATACAGTACACTGTAACACTGTTGTACTAACACATTCAAATACTATTGAAGGTTGTGCTTTTACTTCTTTTCATTTTTTTGGTCATTGGAGGCAAACACTGATATTATTGTGAATATTTATCATACTCATGAACCTGGTCTTAGCATTGGTTGAAGATGAAACCATAACATCTCTAATGGACTCTCTCTCTCACTCTCTCTCTCTCTCTCTCTCTCTCTCTCTCTCTCTCTCAAACTTTGTGTTTCATTGTTTTATTCTCAATTCTGCTCTCACTTTCACCACCTACATTATACAGACCCTCTTGCAGTTTTGTCCCTCCCTGTATCATATCAAGAAAATACCCCTCCCCCATATGTATCTTCTCGAGAACTTCAACTTACTTAACAATTAATAACTTATTTCTACTTCTATCTCTTAGACTTCAATATATGGTTCCAATTGCTTCATCCTCCAAGACTCCCTCCTCCATGATGTGCATCATATCTACTTCTATCATATCTGCCCAGCTTTATTTCATGTCACTTTACAATGTAAGCTATTATATGCATTAACTCATCTCACATCTGCCCACAGCGGACAACATTCATATATTCTATATTTATCAAATAATTGTACAGCACCATGGAATCTGTGACATCCAATATTTTAAATTGAACAAACAAAATTTAAAAATGCTATTTTTCTGTTTTATAAATTATAAGCTCATGGTCTTTCTTAAAAGGTCTCTTGCCACCCACGGAAAATGATAAATCCTCCCATAAACTTCCTTCACATTTTAGCATCTGCTAAGTGCCTTATTCTCAAAGTAGGGCAAGAGACTTCTCCCCTCCCCCCCCCCCCCCCCCATCGCCATCTCTCTCTCTTTCTCTATT
>WWET01000124.1:928600-955861 GCA_011038615.1 Limnodynastes dumerilii | reverse complement strand
TATTCATTTCATTTAAACATTCCATCCCATGCAAGCACGCCACTGTCAGGTCTTGAAATGTCCTTTCCCAACTATGGGGCATATGGATGCTGCACAAGAGAGAGAGAGGGGGGAGGGAGAGAGAAAGAGGAGCTATTCATTTAAACATTCCATCCCATGCAAGCACGCCACTGTCAGGTCTTGAAATGTCCTTTCCCAACTATGGGGCATATGGACAAGATGCTGCACAAATTAAATTTAACAGAAAAGCACTAACATCATTTTTCTAATTGATTTTGTTTTATAATGTTTTTGTTACACACTACAATGGTAAACAAAGCAGTATGTGAAGTGTCCCTGTCTGGGTTCTTTGGACTGTATTCACACTTAAGAGTGTGAACAGAAAAGCACCTAACTCACCTGTCCTGCCCCTAACCCAGCCTGAGCTTCTTAAGAATGTATCAGGTCCCATGTGCACGGTTTTCCTCAGCTGCAGGATAATTTTTGGGAGGTGTGCTTGATCTCTGCAGCTGACTGGAGGAATAGACTTTAAACAACCTGTTGCCGGGAAGCCTGATTGTCGGTTATAGAGTCTGATTTCCTGCATTTGCCTGCCGTATTGCTCATGCTCTCCTTGGATCTTGCTGTGTATCTTGCTCCCTTTGTGTACTCCTGGTGTTACTCTTTGCCTTCCTTGTGCCCTCTCTGTCTTTTTTGTCTGCCCGTCCTTTAAAGTGTGCGGCGTCAGTAGCTTGCTGCTTACGTTGATGGCCTCGACCAAATCTGCTGGGTGAGTGATTCCATCTGCTCCTCTCCTGTGTGTGAACGCTGTGTTTACCATCTCACAGCGTGCTGGAGTCCACTTGCCAAACTCTATCTGCTTGTAGATGTCACTCAGTGTTTACCATCTCACTTTTTTCTGGCATCTTTTGCTACAACTGTGTTTATCACCTCTCAGTGTGTGCCCCGTGAGTTTGAGTCAGGCCATCAAACTCTGCTCTGGTGTGCTATGATCCATCTTCCAGCGTGTCCTGTTTTCTATACCCTCCTTTGACCTGTTGTCAATGTGGCTGTTCTTATCTGCCAGAGGATCAGGTCGCCTTGCTGAAGGCCTTGTTCTTTATCTGTGCCACTTCTGTGGTATTTCATTGCACCTTGCACTATTCCTTGTTCTTTGCCCTGTCATTTATATCTGCCCTGTGTCAGTGTGAAGGGAGACGGACAGGCACGGGGCAGGTAAGATACAGCCCGTCGTGACACTTGTTTGTTATCTGTACCACTTCTGTGGTATTTCATTGTACCCTGCACTACCTCTGGGTTCTTTGCCCTGTCATTTATATCTTTCCTGTATCAGTGTGAATGGTTCCAGTCTGCATATCTGTGTGTATAGGTTCCAGTCTGTACTCCTGTGCATAAGGGTTTCAGTAGTATTCTGTGTGTTTGTGTTCCAGCACAGGTGCCTATGCTAAAGGTTTCCCTTGGAGGCTACCACTGGGGACTGTGACCTATCAGGTGCAAGCAGCCAAGACTAACCCACCCATCAGGGGCTCTAGTGAATACCTGGCCCTGGTTTAGATTCAGCACCCTAGTGAGAACCCTTCTTAGGAGACTGTAACACTTTCAAAATAAGATACCGAAGACATTGGGCCTGTTTCAGATTTTTCTGTATGCACAGAAGTCTGAAAATCTGCATGGAAGACACTTTTGAATTGTCACTCTCCCTAAGTTCCATATGCTAGGAGATCCATAGAATGATACCCACAGATGTTACTTTTTAGGGGACTTAAGCACGAGGCTTGTGTAAGTCCACTAAGGTTATTAAATGAGGATCAGACGCATTATCTCTAAAAGATGATAATAATACCATCTTGATAGTGTACCATAAAAATATACTGATGATTGGTGACACTGTATTTATTTTATTTATTTATTAACAGGTTTTTATATAGCGCTATCAGATTATGTAGCACTTCACAATTTTAACAATCATTGTAACAAGACTGTAGGGGGCTAATTTTATATTGTTGGAGTCCAATAAGTAGAGCATTGCAATAATCAATGCGAGTGATAATTAACGCGTGAATGAGAGTTTTTGCAGTGTCTTGTGTGAGATATTTGCGTATTCTGTAAATGTTTTTTAGATGTATGTTGCCGGATTTAGATACAGATTGTATATGAGGAACAAAGGACAATTAATGGTCAATAGTAACACCTAGGCAGTGAGCTTTATGAGTAGGGATAATTTCCGTGTTGTCGACAAAAATAGACCAGGTGGGTAACTTTTATTGGTATATAAATATATACATTTTATAGGTGGAAATATTATTAGTCCTGTTTTTGAAAGATTAGTTTGAGATGTTGGAAGAACATCTAAGATAAAATGGTAGAGAGGCATTCAGTTACGCTGGCTAACACAGATGGTGAGAGATCAGGAGTGAATAGGTATATTTGTGTATCATTCGCATAAAAATCATACTGAAATGCAAATAACTTTGGACCTGATTCATAGATTGAAAATAAGAGAGGAAAGTTACTCCTGGGCTAAACCATATTGATTGCAGGGGAGTCATTTTTCATCTGCTGCAAACAGTATTAGAATTATTTATTAACAGGTTTTTATATAGCGCTATCAGATTACATAGCGCTTTACAATTTTAACAATCATTGTAACAAGACTGGGCAGTAACAAACAGACTGGGTAGCTAAAAGGGCCCTACTCACAGATTTACAGTCTATAGGACATTGAGGATTAATACATAAGGGCAAGTATCATACAAATGGACCAGCCAGTTTGTATAGTAAAAGTACTCAGTATTCTGTATGATACAGTCACACAGCAGTGCTAGTAATTTTAATATGGAAAAAGAAAGTGTTCAAATTTGTGTTAATCATGTAGCAGAAAGGAAACTGGATAACAAACCAATTGTAAATAGAGCAGACAAATGCTAAGAAGTGAGTTGATGATTTTGGTAAGCTTGTCTCAAGAGGTGAGTTTTAAGAGAGTGCTTGACAGTTTGCAGAATGGAGAATGATATATTATTATTATTGGGCTAAGACGATTATTCCAGAGAGTAGGTGCAGCTCGGGAGAAATCCTATCACTTGGAATCAAAGCATTTGTTTAGTGTAGAGGAGAGCTGTATGTCATGTGAAGATCTGAGAGAGTGTTCTGGGATATATCTTGAGATGAGTCAGGATATGTATGCAGGTGCAGTCTTATTGATGGTTTTGTAGGTTAGCAATAGGATTTTGTATTGTATTCTGAAAAATACAGGCAATCAATGTGTCATGGAATGATCAAGTTAGGTACCCGTTCCAGGCTCCCTAGGGCATGTAGAGTGGTCAGGTCTGTAGTAGTAGAAGCTGGGTGGATTCAGGTAGACTTTGCCCATGGTCTGTGTTAGAACCAGCAGAGGGCAGGACTAAGGCAATTGAGACACAGAGCAATTGCAGACTGTTCTGGGCAGAGGCATTTGGTACATACAGCAATTGCAAGCTTGACTGGTTAGTCTAAAGCAACAGGGAGGCACAGAGCAGTTACACTCTGGACTAGATGGAATGAAGCCACTGGGAGACATGGGGCAGTTATGCACTGGACTGGATTGATGATGCAATTGGGAGACACAGAGCAGTTGCACAATGGATTGGATTGACTGAAGCAACTGGGAGATATGGAGCAGTTGCACACTGGACTATGTTGACTGAAGCAACTGGGAGACATGTAGCAATTGCACACTGGCCTTGATTGAGGGTAGTTGATGCTGTACACAGCTGATGGAATGAACGGGGAATGGAGTAACCACAATGGCTGCAGACAGCAGGATGGCAGGCTGATAGGAGATGGCAAGTATAAAAGCAGAGATCATAGAGTGAGCAGGGTCTGGACACACAACAGGATAATATAGTGAAGGGTTTCAACATGAACTACAGGAGTCAGGAGCACACTAGTAAAGTTCACAAGTTGTACTGCCACTGTGTACACACTGCCTTGGGTTAAAATAGCCCACTCCCGGCAGGGATTAGAGATTGAAATTATGTTCCGGAGGATGCCGTCGACCTTTGACAGAATCTAACCTCTGCGAACATGGCAGCACCAGACAGGAGGCTGCCACAAGCCAAGAGTGACACCTCTGTGAAGGAGAAGTGTCGGCATTACTGGAAAAGACAGCTAAGAAGCTGAGAAACTGATTAAGTACACCAATTTGTGACACAATGTAGAGTATGTCCGAGTGGAGTCGCTCTAGAAGTTTGTTTTTGCAAGGAAAATTGGCAGGTAGAAATATTAGTCCTGTTTTTGAAAGATAAGTTTGAGATGGTGGAAGAACATCCAAGATAAAATGGCAGAGAGGCATTCAGTTACTCTGGCCAACACAGATGGTGAGAGATCAGGAGTGAATAGGTAGATTTGTGTATCATTCGCATAAAAATGATACTGAAATGCAAATAACTTTGGACCTGATTCATAGATTGAAAATAAGAGAGGAAAGTTACTCCTGGGCTAAACCATGTTGATTGCAGGGGAGTAATTTTTCATCTGCTTCAAACAGTATTAGAATTGAGAGGTGGCATTTCCCAGCCCAAGTCTAAATAACAGTGTGATAGTAAAGCTGGTCAGTATCTGTGTACAGTAAACAATTCAAAGATATATCCCTGCATGCAAAGTATACAATTAACTTGACTCCTTCTGAAAACAACATGGTTTAGCCCAGGAGTAACCTTTCTCTCTTATTTTTAGTCTCTGAATCAGGTCCTTTATTATCTGTTTAAGGGCAGTGTCTCTGAATCAGGTCCTTTATTATCTGTTTAAGGGCAGTGGTATAAATAGAGAAGTGCAATGGAACTAACACTGAGCCTTTTGGTACTCTAACAGATAAATGAAGAGAAAGGGAGGTAGATCCAGAAAAGCGAACACTGAAAGAGTGATTAGTTAAATAGGATGTGAACCATAAAAGAGCTGTTTCCTTAATATCTAGGTATTATAACATTTTTAAGAGTAGAGAGTCAAACGTATCAAAAGCAGTAGACAGATCCAGTAGGATTAGAAGAGAGTACTGACCTTTAGATTTAGCAGTGATTAAATCATTGACTGAAAGCCTGACTGAAGAGGATCCAGAAGATTGTGAGGAAAGGAAGTGAGTGAGACGAGTGTAGGCAAGTCTCCCCAGCAGCTTTGAGGGACATAGAAGCTGGGAAATAGGCTTATATTTTGAGGAAGATTTTGGGTCAGAGTTTATTTTTTGAGAATTGAAGTATTATTCAAAATATTGCATACCTAAATAAAGAAGGGAAGAAACCAATACAGAGAGAGGTTATACAATTGTAGTTAAGGTAGGAATAAGCACAGAAGATAGACATGGACTGATTTGTGAGGGTACTGGATCAAGAGGACAGATAGCAGAGTAGGAAGAGCAGAAATAAGTAGGTAGTTCCTCTTCATTTGTGGGTTTAAAAGAGGACATGGTGCCAAAATTTTAGTTTTGTACAGGAGATCTCAGCAGGGAGATAAATGTCCAAAAGAGGCGTTTGTATATGTAATGCACTAAAACCTCAGTACCAAGTTATTGTTTTACTAAGGAATAATAATGGAATGTACTCAACTAAGCGGAGAATGAGACCGACAACACATTTGTAATTCAAAAGTTCTTTACTTTTACTGAAAATATTAGTAACTCTTTTCGTTTTCCTTTTCTTTCCTTTTCATGTAATGAATTTGTTTTGATTCAACCACAATCACAGATAAGACTCTTACAATTAATTCAGGTTTACAGAGAAAATACTTTTCTTTCTTTAAAAGCTTCTAAGACAATGACAATGGGGAACCTTACACTTTAAGGTAAGTAATGAACAATTTTACCATAAGAATTGAACCCACAACTCCATCAGTTATTATTGTATCTAATAATAAAGGTAACAGTTTCTCTCACCTCTGTTCTACAATTTACATTTAGATTCCTAAGAAAAACATAACATCACAGACTCTGAAATAGTTTAACATTTCTGCATGAGGAAAAGTAACTATTTCAAAATATTTATTATTTTTTTAGGTAACTTATAAGCTTTACCCACTTCTGACTAAAGACTATTAAATGTTCTTAACACAATAGATTGCACGGTCATATCCCAAAGTTTCTGTAATGTCCAATCCAATCTATAGGTTTCACCGTTTACTTTCTATGACCAACACTGGCTTAATCAGCCATTCTTTCTCTTAAGTGCTCAATTTACACAACTGTTCTTTTAGTTTTATGCTCTCCGCTCCTCACTATAACCCCAAACGCTGCACGAAGTGATTCTTTACACTTCCCTAAGCATTTTATTTAATACTCAGCTTCTAACACTTTAATATCCTGCACAACAGTCTTAGGTCTGCATGCCGTAGCAGTTACTTCCAAGCAATCCTTCATCAGCACAGGGGCATTTATCACTTTAGCTGCATTCGTCACGTTACACAGCGGCTTTATATCCACACTTGTCTCTTTAACACAGCTGCTTTATATCCACACTTGTCACTTTAACACAGTGGTTTGCTACCTGTACTTGTCATTTTAACAGCGGTTTTATATCAGCACTTGTCTCTCAAAAAGCGGCTAAGATCTGCACTAGTCACTTTAACACAGCGGCTGGCGATCTGCACTGGTCACTTTAAGAGCAGTTTTAATATTAGAACTTGTCACTTTAAAAGCAGCTTTGTATTGCCCTTGTCACTTTTACACTGCTTATAACAGTACTTGTCACTTTAAGAGCAGCTTAAAACAGTACTTGTCACTTTAACTGCAGCCTATTATCTGCGCTTGTCAATTTAGCAGGGGCTCACTATCTGCTCTAGTCACTTTATCAGCAACTTTTGTATCGGCCTTTAACACAGCAGTTTACTATTGGGACTTTCACACCTGCGTCTACTTGGCTCAGTTCTCCATCCGCTCACTGTCACAGCTCCCTCCGTCTGCTTCCTTACACCTGCTCCTCCATTATGACAGCTCTCCGTCTGCTCACTGCCACAGCTCCCTCCATCTGCTTCTTTACACCTGCTCCTCAGCCACTGCAACTTTCACTCTCTCCGGACCTCTGCCGCTCGCTACTTCTCCGGATCCCCCTCTCCGCAGCCTTCACCAGAAGCCAGCAAACACTCCTGCACGACCATTCACTTCTCACCTCCACCACCAACTGACTGCCCAACGGCCTTAACCGCTTCTTTTTCCTGCCTCCCCTCGTGCAAGGGAACCTTCCAGGCTCCCTCGTGCTGTCGCATGCGCCCTCTATCAGTTGGTGGTTGCTAAGCAACCACCTGCATGCTATTTTCACCATTCCTCCCTCGCGCCTACAATGTACTGAAATAGCCCCCGTAATGGGGTATTACATATACATGCCTGTCAGCAGGGCTGGGGTTACGTGTCTGGGCAACCTACAGCAAGCAAAGTTTCAGCCCCCCCCCCAGCAACAACACTTTCCAAAGCAGATTGATTCACACAATAAACTTGATTGGTATATAATTAAATATTCAATAGTTAGTTTGAATTTTTGTTAAACTAGAGAGCATTTAAACAAATAAAAATCACTTAACCTTATTTGTAGACTGTTTTGTAGCAGTTTCATGGTTGAGGCTTGTGTGCTCTGCCTTTGTGTGTGTGTATAATTATTTACCATGTTACATAGTGACTCAAAACAGAGAGCATACTATAGAGCATAGTACACAACACAAAGAACAACAGTGCCAGTAATACACAATACTAAAAGTACACCAGTGACTGCTATCCAATAGAAAGACTTGATATATATACAATATAGGACTGGATGAAAACTTCCGAGAAGGGGTAATTTTGACACTAGGATTAGAAAACGTCCCATTTTGGAATAAGCGATCGCCGCTTTTGCAGGATAGATCTGGATCCAAAATTCATACTGGTCAAAAATCCATAAGCAGGGCATGACAGGGCAGGAAGCAGAAGTGCTTCTGCTCAGGGGTGGTTTTAAGAAGTGAGGGGGCCTTCATGCAGGATTTGCACATGCCCCCCCCTTACCTGAGACAGGACTGCCCCGATTCACAGGCTGAAAAGCCATTATAGATACGCCTATGCTTCTGCTCTGTGGGAGGTGGGGGCATGCACATAGTACAGTAAACCCTTATGTACCATGCAGACGTCTGCACCGTCCCCATGTTATGATGATGTGTAAAAGTTAAGATAGAGGTCACTTTGCAGAAATCATTAAGAGCGATGGGAGTGCACTCTCCTCATCCGTACAGATTTCTGGATGCAACAGCAATCCAGCAGAGGACCTCAACTAACGCTGCAGTCAGAGCTCCAACAGCAGCAGATTCCCATTTTCGTATTCCATGCTAGTAACCAACCATAGAACCACAGATAGATAGATAGATAGATAGATAGATAGATAGATAGATAGATAGATAGATAGATAGACAGATAGATATGAGATAGATAGATAGATAGATAGATAGATAGATAGATAGATATTTTTTTCAAGACCTTTTCATGTCAAGCAGAAATCAATTTTCTTTGACAATACTGTGAAAATCATGTTATTTCCATGTGATTGTTGTTTCTTGACAGTGTAATTAAAGGACGGCATTTTTCTAATTTCAAGGAATATCATATGAAACATTACCTAAAGTAACCTTCTCTAGTGTAAAATGCAGACAAATTGTACAACAGTTCTGCTGAGGGAGTGTCAGCTCTGGTTACTTGCTTTGAAAGCCTACAGCTCTGAGACTTGAGCTACGAATGGTTCAGCGACTATTGTGGTAAAAGTGAGCAAATTAGTTGCGACATCTACAAATAGAATTTTAGGCCTCTGCTGTGCTGAGAAATGAATAGTACAAATGTTCTTTCTTATATCTATTGAGTATAAGCAGTCAACTATGCTATGAAGTGTCCTAAGATGTAAATGAAGCAGTATATGACACATAAATAAAATTATAGTAGTAATACTCAGCATTATAAGATTCACTGTGAAGAGAAAGCATTACCCAATCAATTCTAATATCTTTCTGATGTCTCCAGTCTTCCTTCTAAAAGATATTTGAAGAAACCTTTCACTACAATACACCAAACTTGTGAAACATTTGTAGCATTTGAGGCTGTTTTCCGAGGGAACATTTTTATGCTTAAATTCTTTGTAAGTGATCTGTTGACTCAGACAATTTATTGTAAGTTTATAAAAATAAAGAAATAAAAAGATCTTTCAAGATTTTTTTTTTTTTTGCATTGTTATGGCTAATTTAATGAGAGTGATTCTCATGTCCATAGCAGGTCATTAACATTGTTTGTTTTTAAGATTTTGTACACTAAATTATTGGATTCCAAGAATAAAAAGCACAAAACCAAAGAAACAAGTTATATTTTTCTAAATGCTTTATTGTAACACCACTTTTTTGGTGTCCCATTAAAATGAAATATTTACAAATATTTACAAAGCAGGACTAGATTAACAAGACAAAGTAATTTATCATATCTACAGACCTACTGCTTTCATTACTTTACAAACATTGGATCACTTAAAGACTTTCAATGTACCCCTCATTCCCATCAGATTTCGCTCTCTCTTTCATTTATTCCCAAGCGCACTCATCTGTGCTATACATTCTGCAAAATCCAGACTTAAAAGCTACAACACTTGTGACAGATTGTAGAGTTGTGTTGCACTTGCAAGTGGGTATGACTTGGAATTACAATGTACGGTATGGATATGCCAATCCACCACGATTTTCCATTTGTAGAAGTCTGAAAACTCAACTCAAGGTAGGATATGGCTATCAGAAGTCCATTGGTGAAAAGAGAGCAGTTAACTGGATTTTGTGAACCTGCAATTGGTTACAACATTCACAGTTCAACATGTAAAAAAGATGTAAGTCTGAAACTTGTTCTATTGTCCATCAAATAGGACCTACACATTGACCCAGTGTATGAAATCAGTCTGCCATACAGGTTCAATAAATATATACCATCTGGTTAGACAGTTATGCCATGCCTGTTGCCAATGTCTCTGTGTTCATTTAGCAATCCAATGTATAAACGTGCCACCCAGCTGTTCTATTTATATCTGTCAAACTTTGACTGTTAACCCTTACAGTCTTGGTTTAGCTTCAGAAATCACCAATTTAACACTGCGTTATGGTCCTATTGTTTTGTCTGGAACTAATAGCTTTATCTAGTTGCCATACGGTTGCAGCTCACAGGACTTTCCAACAAGTGTGAATGTAAAAAATAGAAGATTTTAATTATTTCTACTATCCCATCTGCATTAATAGCCACATCAGCAGAATGCAAAATGCAGAATGCATTATCCTGTACTGTTATCAGATTAGAGTCTCATCTATAAATCTTTTTTTATATCCCCCATCTGCAAAACTCATTTTCCCAACTTCTATGACATAAAGAAATTAAACAATTTATACAAGATCATTTGCAATCTACAAACAAGGACCTAGGGTTAGATCCAGACCTACAGACGACAGTGAATTTACGCAAACTATTTTCATAAATTCACTGTCGGAACATCTGCGCATGCACGCACCAGATGCTCCCTTAGCGTAAGCACTATCATACGTAACGTACGACACTACTTACAGGGAAGGGGCAGACTCTTCCCGTACGATGGCTCTATCCCAGCCATATGGGCGGGGATAGCCATTTAAATGAAGGCTACAGGGTGGGGGAAGCCCCGTACGGCCGCAGACCTAGTCGTAATACTTAAGATAGGAATCTGGACACGTAAGTGTCCAAATTTACTACCGATTTCTGCACTCCCCACTATGCGATCGTACTTACAGACCCTTGCACGCACGTAATGCGTGCTGGGGTCTACCTGTGCCCCATAGTTTGCTTGGACCCAGATTTCACACAATGCACATATGCAAAAAAGTGAACCAGTGGTTGCTGTGGTCTGTACCTAAAAAGAATGTCTTTCTTAGAGCAAGTCCTCACTATCAAGATGGTGGACTGGAATCCAGACCCCCACATTCGCTTTCCATATGTGCAGGAATCTGAAAGTCCACATGGAACTGAGTTCCGTACAATATGAGATCCGTGCATAAATTGCATGTAACATCTGGAGCGCGCATGCTCCCTTTCCTCCATACACCCGACCCGTCAGGTGTCAGATGGAAGTCTGGATCCGGTTTGGTGTTTGGAGCGGATTAACTGTTCATGCGTAGTAGCTTTTTCCACACATATTACGCAGTATTTACGCATGCAAGTACTTTCGGCACGGACTTGTGAATCGCACTTAGGGACATATGTACGGAGGGGCGTGGTTTTTATCCGGACAGTAGAAGTTAAGTGAAAGTTGGTGGAGGGAAGCATTTAAATAGCCATTTGAGGACGCAATTAGATAAATATGCAAGCATTTAAGTAACATATGCGTGTAAGTACACACGTAGAGATAAGGGTGCCCTATAGAGGCAGAAGTCACCGAAAACCCATCCGTGCGGGGGGAGTGTCATGGATGTTGCCTTGCAACGTAGGTGTGTATATTTGCGTACTTTTTACACATGTATCTGTGAAGACGTTTCCTTGTCTTAAAGAACTAAGTGAGTCTTACTTACTCCACAGTATTTATAAAACTATAATAAGCCATCCCACTCTTGTAACATCAAGGCTAAACCAAGTCAACCAATAAACCAAATGCCAATCAACTGAAACGGAGAGGATTCTGAATACAGAAGGGAACCTGGTGAGAGCTTGCACACTATGGGCCTGATTCAGAGATCCGGAACTAACGATAGTTCCGTGCGTATATTTAGGGTCGGATCGATTTTGCATCAACTGTGCATCCGTAGTAATAGTGCAACGTCATGTATGTTGAAGTTAAGGTCGGAAATGCCTTAAGGTCGGACTTGGGAATCGGGCGGAGACTAATGCGACCCTAAGTACAGAGGAAATATATGGACCTAAGGATTTGCATAGAAATGGGCATTTAGATGAGGGAAAGTGGGCGCGCTTACAGAGTTAGGGCCCTAAATATACGCAACTAATACACATAGGGTCGGAAGTGAGTGTGGCCAGTTAGGGCAAGTCTATGGAGGTGGAAGTTTAGGTCCGGCCGGAGGTTGCGAGTGGAGTGACTGTTTATTCTGGTGGGTGTAACCTGTTCTGACCTGCCACTTAGATGCGTATATTGCAGCCGGATCGCCGACGGATCTCTGAATCAGGCCCTATATGTATGGAGCTTTGTAATATCCTCATCCATAATAGTAAGAAAATAAATTTCAGTCTTAAATCTTAAAAAATGCAGAAGGGACAAGAACAGGACAGCAGCAAATGATAGAGCATGTCCTGCACCCCTGACAAAAAAAGAGTGTCTGGGAATGGGACTAGTGAGGTTGATCTACCCCCACCCATAGCATGACCATTGTTGCTCATTGTCTCCCTACAGGTCATCGATGTGGTGCTGGAGATTGAAGCAACTGTTGTGCTTCCTTTGCAGCTTTGCAGGGAGCACAGCCTGACACTATGAGGGGTAGTGAGAGTTTCTCCAAAACATCCATCAGGATCGGATAGGAACTCAGTGTTTGTGTGTGATGGGAGGGGTTTGTTTCATTGTAGGTAACCATCCACATGCAGCTCTGTCCAACCTCCTTCCTACATATACATAAAATAAATCTTGTATCACTTCAATTACAGAAAAAGAAATAAAACATTTTTAGATCAGAATTATACAAATCTGCACCAACTATACACCAAACTTTACCAACTATACACCAAACTATACCAACTATACACCAAACTATACCAACTATATACCAAACTATACCAACTATACACCAAAATATACTAACTATATACCAAACTATACCAACTATTTTCCAAACTATACCAACTATACACCAAACTATACCAAATATACACCAAACTATACCAAATATATACCACACTATACCAACTATACACCAAACTATACCAACTATACACCAAACTATACACTAAACTATACCAACTATATACCAAACTATACCAACTATACACCAAACTATACCTATATCTTTGCATTTGATTGTATTTAATCTTGCTTTTGTATGTTGCTTTTTCATAAGTTCTTTCCATATGACACTTTCCCTGCGTTTGCAGCTCAACTTTGTGTTTCCATCTTTCTCCAGGGTAAAGCTGTTCTCTGAATTTATTACATCTGGTCTCATTATGTCTTAGTCCATTCATCTGACTGTTTATCTATCTTCTAGCTTTGCTTCTGTTCTGGTATTTGGTAACTGAACATCCTATGCAAGGCCATTGGGGCTTCGCTCCTGGATCCCGGTCTCTGGTGTAGGCCCTGGTTAGTTTCATAAAACATACAGCCTCTTTGTTCAGTCCTTTTCTACTCTATGACTTCTCAGGTCTGTGGTCTGATTCACTACACCTTGCTCTACTCTGTGCAAGTGTGTGTGTATGGTTGTCACTGTGTTGTGATTGGTCATGTTAAAACTGGGGTTTATCATTGTGGGGTCAATTGTGGGGACAGCCCAGTCTGTCCCCACCATCAGGGGCTCTAAACCAGACTCTTAGTTAGACTTAGCACTCTGGTGTGCCATCCTCATAACAGTTTTATTAGGGTACACAGTACATGGTGTGCCATCACCAGTATGCTAATATACCTCACATATATTATAGTATGTGCCATTCACAGACACCTAATTTACCCCATACATATTTTATAGAGTGCATCATGTCCAGACCCTCAATATACAACATATATATTACATGTGGGTCTGGGCCTGGAGAAGACATTATATAAAGTACATGTGTTGTATATAAAGTTTTTGGAAAGACAGATACTGTAAAAGATGTGGTGACCTGTCTCTGACATATTTTTTCCTTATCCAGTTCTAAGAAGGGTTTTTCTGGGCATCCAGAAACCCTTTCTTCCTTATCCCCCTCCCTGTGTGTGCCACTGAGTAGGACGCAGGATGCTAAGAAGGAATTCTCTTTTCCTTATTTTAATTTTATCTTGATGTGGCTATGACAGCGGTTCCCTCTACTTTATGTTCCAACATCAGTGCCGTGACAATCGTCAGATACCATGAGAAATTGAAAACCCATAATGGATAAAATATCATATAAAATAGTTTTGTTTTTGTTTTTTTGAGATATACTTAAGTAAAAAAAAACAAAAAACGAAGACTAATCTCTCTGTTACACTTTAGGAATACAGAGTGCTGGATAACATTTGTACCAAACACAGTGCTCATAAATTAAACAACAGATAGGTGTGAGAAATATGGGGTACATTAAAGTTCTATTTAAGAGGACCAAATAAAGAAAACTCTATTTTAGTCTTTCACCTCTGGAGAATACAAAATCAGTAATATGTTGGTTTTATTCCCTTTATTCAGGGATTATGTTGACTCATTTCTCTGACTGACTGCTTGCCACTGCATTTTCAAACAACTAAATCCAAACTATGACACAATGCTAAAATAATGTGTTAATAATCCTCTCTCTTCTTCCTTATTCTTTTGCAGTTTTTCTTCTTGCCAGGAAATGCATTTCTGAAAGAGAATTGACTCGCCATGCATAATTCACATGGTTTCTTTGGTAAGGAATATATGATGGTTTTACAAACGCAGTATAAATAGATAGAAAAGAGTCTCTCAGCATTCATAAGTAAGAGAAACAGAGAAGATGAGAGAGAGCTGATTGGCTGATGCGTTTAACTGCAGCATAAATAATTCCTGCTTTGTTGTTTGATGAAGATTGATGTATTTTGTTTCCAATAGGTTATATAGCTTTTAGGGATTTCAAAGAGAGTAAAAATGTGTCAATATCATTGATCAACCTTATTAATATGTTCAGTTCATTAAAGCATTCCATAAGAAGTCTCCAGAGGTTATTTACTAACAAAGTGCCATTGTGCAGTAAAATTAGTGTTAGACCCTTACCTACATTGCCTGACTTGCACATGGCCATTAATCATTAATTACTGACCAGCTGCTATGGCTCAAGTGCATAGTTCAAGTACAGTGAACAAATTTTAAGCAAAAATAATAATAAAAATAATAATAATAGCTTTCAACACTAAACTTTTGTTTATTCATTTCTTCTTTTTTGACTAAATAGATAGTCGCTAGTTTAGTTTAGTGTATTTCATTCATTAAACATTCATATGAGGCAGCATTATTCATGGAAATAGAATTGGTCTTACAGGGCTCCCGTAGAAGCAGCACAGTTTAGATGAATGACGCAGTGTCATTCAAGCAGAGCCCCGTGGAGGAAGGAGGAAGAAGACAGCGGGCCGGATTCACAACCCCGTATTTTTTAACATACGTCCCTAATTTTCCGAATCTAGCTACTATGCGTAGTAACTATTTTACGCTATCTACATAGCGTTTTGTTACATAGACTGCGTACATGCGGTCTTTAGGTGTACGCAATCTATGTAACGAAATGCTACGTAGATAGCGTAACATAGTTAGGGACGTATATTAAAAAATAAGGTATGTATGTTAAAAAATAAGGGGTTGTTAATCCGGCTTAGCAAGGGTAAGTAAAACATTAATATATAAGGAGCACAAATTGAAACTGGACACAATAGGGACACAAATGGAGGGTGAACACACAGAAGGGGCACAAACGAAGGCTGGACACACAGAAGGTGTACAAATAGAGGCTGGACACACAGAAGGGGCACAAATGGAGGCTGAACACAATAGGGGCACAAATGGAGGGTGAACACACATAAGGGGCACAAATGAAGGCTGGACACACAGAAGGTGTACAAATAGAGGCTGGACACACAGAAGGGGAACAAATGGAGGCTGAACACAATAGGGGCACAAATGGAGGCTGAACACAATTGGGTGACAAATGGAGGCTGGACACAATTGGGTGACAAATGGAGGCTGGACACACAGAAAGGGTCTGGAAACGGTACTGTTGATAGGTCAATAAAGTTTATTAACCAGCATTGTCTTTACAGTGGGAATGGTACCACAGAGGTTTGGAGGCCTATAACAGTTCAGTTATATTTATCAATAACTTAAGGCTTATATCATTCTTCCTTAGTATTACAGTAGTTGGACAATGTTTTAGGAATTTTTTAGTTGCTTATAAAATGTTGAAATAATAAAATAACGGCAATACAGTATATATAAACTTTTTTTTAACAGCTTTTGCATGCATTTGGTTAGCACATACCTCTGCTAGGACTTGGTTGCGCCAACCTTGGTTTTGATAACAGCTTTTACTTGACACAGGATACTCTCAATGGGCTGGATCCAGACTTAAGAAGGAGCTTAAAATTAAGCACCGGATTCACAACTTCGAAATGTTTTACTTACGTGCCTATTTTTCTGATTATAGCTACTATGCATGCGTAGTAACTTTTGTTAGGTATATTGCATACATGCTGTCTTTAAAGACCGCATGTACGCAATCTACGTAACAAAACACTACATAGATAGCGTAAAATAGTTACTATCCCTGCCCCCTTGCAGAGATTAGGCATGCGGTTTAAGGAGTGCTGCCCAGTCCAAAGGGTCTCCTAGCGCATGAAACTTAGATTTGTACACTAGGAGATTAGTAACATCTGGCACGCACATGAGCGATGCCAGAAAAAAACCCGACTTTAGTTTGCGGAAGTCAGGTAACATTAGTAATTTAGGATCAGGTCCAATGAGATGAGGTTAATGATTGTGGGCCAGATCCAGACCTGCGTCCAACAGGTGCATAAGTGGCCTGCGCCCTCCAGATATTACGCTAGGGTTATGATTGTTCCATAGAGAGTTCCGTACGATATCATTTGCGTAGAAATGGGCTGTGCTTCCCCTCTGCACGCTAAAGTGGGTGGGGGGCATTCAAAATGTACAGTGTAGGAGGGGGCTCCCACACTTGTGGGGATTAGCGGTCGTACGGACCGCTGATCCGCACGATTGTTTTAAGGTAGGCTTATGGCAGTGTAAGCTGCCATAAAGCCTGCACGAGAGAAAGGAATGACAGGAGGCATGCACTCCCCTCTCTCTCTTTGACAGACAGATTCCTGTATGCTTTCCGTACATGTGGATCCGGTCCGGTATTATGTAAGTAACATGTCAGTCTGTGACTGACCTTGTAAAGTTAGTTTAACAAGCACTAGCTTTCATTCGAGAAATTCCTCACAGATCTGAATTAGTCCCTTAAAATGATCATAAAACAAAAATAATCACTTGTTATCTAAAAAGGGTATATTTTCCCTTAAAGTATGTCATAGAACTGTTCACTTACCCAAATAACAACGCATAACGAAAATCTCCACTTGCAATTAAGCAGTAATACTTGCATACTAATCATCTTGCATAACAAACTATCACATCGTCCTTGTCAAATTTCAATGTGACAAAACAGAACAGAATTAAATTAGTGTTTGCTTTAACATTTAATAGGCTGGATATTGTTCAGTAAATAGCAGTGTGGCATTTGCTCTTGCCTCTGTGTATTCTTTACGTTTACATGGCGTGTTTCATTAAGAATGAATATTAATTAGTGCTCGTAAATTTGAAACAAAATCTTATTAAATAACAAGTCAGGTGTTATGGAACAAGTGGAGCCTTTTGTAGTGTTCTATGAAAAGGATTGGCCACATTTCAAGTCACTCTTCTTTCCAGTATATAAAACTGGGGTGCGGGGCTCAGGTCTGAATGGCCAATTTTCAAATCGGCCATTCCTCCCCAGCCAGTTGCGAACTGGCTGGGATTTCGATTGCTATGCCTCGATTAAAGCTACGTTCATCTAAATTGTAAGTAAAAATAGTCCCTTCCCTAATTCTAACCCTAACCCTCCCCTCTCACTACCCTCCTGCAGCCTGACCCTAACCCTCCCTCCCCTGCAGCCTGACCATACCCCCCATCTACAGCAGCCTGATCCTAACCCTCCCTCCCCTGCAGCCTGGCCCTAAACCTAATCCTAATCATAACCCTAACCCACACATATAGGTTACTCACCTGTTCCTAATTCAGCGAGCAGCGGCAGAGGTGCAGCGGAGAAAATGTGTTCAATTTAGTGTTAATCCTTTAATATTAAGGGTAATTCCCATATCAAAGGGGTTGTAAATAGGGTAGACAATGGTTAAGAAGTAGGTTGAGGAATTTGGTAAGCTTTTCTGAAGAGGTGAGTTCCATAAGATGGAAGTTACATTAATAACTCTAACATAACATCTGGTATAACCAACACTCTTTAGTTCTTATTGTACATTATATACACTATGGGCCTAATCCAGACCTACGCTCGTGTGCACTTTTACGGCGCTCGTAAGCGTAAAAACGTCTTTTTGTACTTACTGCGCATTTGCGAGACAGATTTTATGCTGAGAAATTCTAAGCGTATAAGCCGTGAGCCTATTTGTTTCGTATTAACGATCGAGGGGGCGTGCCTGCCTTACGAAATTCGTAAATACACAACGAGGGCGAGGTGAGACATTTAAATCATTAGTATGGGTGTGCTAAGCGTCGTAACTACGCAATGAGCAGTTACTATCAAAAAAGTTAGGGTAGGGTTTGCTGGGCGTAAGAAAGCAAAACTTAGTATGACCAAGGGGAGTTCCTATTGCCGGGCATCGTATGGTACGCCGGCATTAATATGCTACACACACGAGCGTAGGTCTGGATCAGGCCCTATAAGAATATATGTCCTTAAATAAATAAATAAAATAAATATGTATATATAGCCTACTGTCAGAGAGGTGCAGTATAACTATTAGGACCAGATTTACGAAGCTGCAGGTTTCGAAAAATGTAGATGTTGCCAATAGCAACCAATCAGATTCTAGCTGACATTCTTTAGTATGTAATAGGAAAATGAGAGCTATAATCTGACTGGTTGCTATGGGCAACAGCTCCACTTTTCCAAACCTGCAGCTTAGTAAATTTTGCCCCTAGAATCTCTCTACACATAAAGAACAATGGGAAAAGCTGAGCCAGTGCATGAAAAATCAGTAATATTTCCAGTGATGTGGCTTTATAAATGGCAAAAAGGAAAGAACTAAAAAGTGAAGAAAAAAAAAACAGGTATTTTTTTGTTTCTCTTATCTCTCTCTCAATTGCAAATAGACCCCCAAAAAAAGATGTTGAGATCAAGTGAAACCTGCAGAAGAGGCAGTAAATAAATAATTAGCAATTCTGTTTTACATGAGATTTTGCAACTATAGAGTTTCAGTTCAAATTCAGTTCAGTTACTTGTTGTCACCCCTACATAATCTTCTCTTTTATCCCAACAGCTGTGACAGGGTTAAATTGGTATTTTATTTGTATATGCCAGTGACATGTTAGTCTTAATTACTGTATGTACTAGATAGCTCAGTATCAGCTACATCTTCTGGGTTAAGAACAGTATTTATCTAGCAAATGTCATTCTCTCCAGCTGTGTCCTTATAATGCAAATAAGGGCTGTTTTTAATGGGGCATGGAAATGAGCAAGCTGAAATTGTTACAAGGAATCATTTCTACATTTTCTTTTTATAGGAGCCTTGTTTCCAATTTCAGTAATCGAAGACTGATTGTAGGGTTTTGAGCGTCAGATATCTTATGGGATCTCTGGAGAAGTTCTATTGGCAATGTCATTGACAAGTCAAGAGGACAAAGCAAATACCGAACAATGTACGAGGAGGCATTGTTATCACACACACCCAAGCAGATAATTAGAGAAAAATCCTTCTAATGAATGGAATCAAAAATAGCACAAGGCAGTTCAATTGAAAAAATAAGGTCCTTCACTTCCCATACTGACATTGAAAGCGTCAAAGAATCTTGCTTTCGTATTTGTCACCAGCTGGCTCATTGTGTTAGGTTTTTTTAACCTTTTTTCTCTTTCATTGCATTTTCTTTTTTTTTTATGTATTTCTGTTCAGTTTTCATCATAAAAATAATTTTGGTCAAAAATCCTAATAGAGTGGCAAAAAAGCCTGTTATATGATCTTAGGTGAACCTTCAGTAAATACAGTGTATTATATTTTATAGTGCTTCTAAAGCAAAAAGACCTTAACAACTAAGTACATCATGCTAAATGTAAGCTAAAGTCTGATCGGTTGTCATAGGCAACAACTCTGCTTTTTCTTTTTAGATGCTCTATTAAAAATTCCCTATAAGGCCTGATCATTCACAGCTTAGTCCCATTTTCACACGTGAAGTAAAATAAATATCATTGGTTTTTTTCCAGTTATTTTTAATCTAGTATTGATGGGCAGAGTTGAACAGTGCAAGTGATCCACCTGGGGAGCATCATAGTAGTCTCGCTTCCGGAGCTAGGCTTTAAGACCTGACGGTGCATATTGGCTGCATACAGGAGGTTATCCTGAGTTACCATGACAACATCATTCACAGTGATCCAGCTGAATACCAAAAGGGGGAATAGCCTGAATCTGCTGCGCGCTGCTGGTGGCTTTCCTTTCGGCTGCAATGCCCATGCTCATTGGTTTTTTTGAGTAAAGGTGATACAAATTTAGGGTGTATACGTGTCACAGGTTTTGTGGTATTATTGTTGTCCCTGATGATAGAGGTATATAACCTCTGAATTGTTGGAATAATGATGACAATTTTTGTGATATGAATGCTAGTCTTGAAGTGCACACACACACACACAAGGAATAAAATACACATCATTCATACTTTTTTACTTCCCTCTCCATTCACAGTTTATACACTTCCCAGTCCTGAATATCCTCTGACAATTACCAGTCCGGAATCTTCTTTTCCGCATCAAAAACTCCCTTCTTCCGACTGACAACTGTTAAAAAAAAAAAAACGGTACTCATAAAAAAAAATATATCAAACAAAAAGCAAAGCACTCCCAGTGCAGTCCCAGTGCAGTGCATGAAGATGGATGGCAGTGATTGCGACTAAGAACATTATTACAGCTGTCAGCATATTCCAGCAGCTGCAGTAGTTTGTTTAGGAGGAAGATGTAAGAGCCATGAAGAATTTTTGTTTGTGGGGCCCCGGGGTGACCACCTCCTTCGGCCCACGGTTATCCAATATTAAAAAGAATAAGAGTTGGGTGAAGTCTCCTAGCTTATCTCTAATTTACAGGTTAAAAAAAATTTATGCATTTAGCATTTTGTAAGATTTATGTGCAAAACCAGGCACAGACATCATATGAAAACTGCATCACATGACCTACACCCTACCCCCTTCTACTAACCCACCAATTACACACACCCCATTAAATTTAATCTGGAATCATCTACCCTAACCCTGTGTACTGTGTATTTTGGCCCAACTTGTCATTTATGGCACTTCGCCCCTATACAGTGCTCAGTTGTTCCTTCACAGTTTATACACTTCCCAGTCCTGAATGTCCTCTGACAATTACCAGTCCGGAATCTTCTTTTCTGCATCAAAAACTCCCTTCTTCCTACTGACAACTGTTAAAAAAAAAAAACAGTACTCAGAAAAAAAAATATATCAAACAAAAAGCAAAGCACTCCCAGTGCAGTGCATGAAGATGGATGGCGGTGATTGAGACTAAGAACATTATTACAGCTGTCAGCATTTTCCAGCAGCTGCAGTAGTTTGTTTAGGAGGAGGATGTAAGATGTGAATAATTTTTGTTTGTGGGGCCCCGGGGTGACCACCTCCTTCGGCCCACGGTTATCCAATATTAAAAAGAATAAGAGTTGGGTGAAGTCTCCTAGCTTATCTCTAATTTACAGGTTAAAAAAAATTTATGCATTTAGCATTTTGTAAGATTTATGTGCAAAAACTATTTATTTTCCATGCACGTAAAAGAATTAAAACAAATTTGCATTGCAACACAAATTTGCTCAAGTCTACACTTGCACCTGTTTTGCCTTTACTCTCAAACTCTAGGTCAGCCCTGAAAAGTCTAAATATGTTTATTTACTATTTTAGTAATGTCATGATTTCAGTTATAGGGCTCCATTTACAAAACGGTGATGCCTTCACCTGAAAAGTCTTTATCTTCTGAAAACAAATGTATCGCCATTTACAATGCAATGATCGCCATGATTGACATTGCTCCCCCAATCACTGGCCCGCTCCATTGAATGTGGGCCAGCTGTTCACTGTATGTACAAAGAATTGTACCGATAGTGTAAGTATTACTGTGGTCTCCCCATAATACCCCCCTTTTCCTCCCCCTAATAGCTGTTGTTAGGGGGAGGAAAGGAGGGGTATGTATAGGGAGACCACAGGAATACACAGATTGATGTATGTTTTAAAAAAAATAAATGAATAAAAAAAAAACTGAAATAAAAGCAAGTAAAGACAGTAAACTTAGCTGTCCATCGACTCTCTCAGGTGTCCCGGAGATGCGCAGTGTCTCAAAAGTTAGCCAATTGCGCATGCACTGGGACTTCAGTTACAAGCTTTCCCGAACGTCTCCGGCGAAAGTCCCAGAGACCATCGCCAGAGGGGTAAGTATTGGTAAATTTACCAATAAAAATGCAAGGCTTGCTGCGAGGTGCAGCAAGCCTTGCTTTGCTAATTAACGTTTGTGGGCATATTTCTAGTAAATGGAGAACATAATGTCATCTGTTGTACAGACCCTAACTTGACTCTGAGCAGTCCCTAAGTTTCTACATTTTTCAGATTTCACTTTCACTCTAAAGTGTGTCTCAATGAGGTGTGAATAGAAGTACCTAGGTTACACTGTAATTAATGGCTAATCTATACCTCTATGTGATGTACAAACATAAAACACTTGAGGTTCCTTGGCATAGAAGGCTTGTAGAGTAAAATCATATCTTAGTTTCATCCAAAGCAGCTTGTGTCAAAAAGCTAGTGACAGCTATAATAAAAAAAAATCGAGACATGCTGTGTTACAGAAATGTTTCTTAGGTCAATCTTATTTTATTTTCTTTAATATCTAAACAATTCATATAACATCACTGAAGCAAAATTGCTTATTAGTATACTTAGCTAGAAATGTAATCCTTCAGAATTATTTGAACTTGCTATTTTGATATTTTGGTAGTGCATGGTAAATATTACGGCAGAGGTAGAGGATATTTCAGTGGATCTGAACTACAATAAAGTACAAAATGTTTCCATAGAAACATAGAAAGTGACGGCAGATAAGAGCCACATGGCCCATCCAGCCTGCCCAGTTGTTTGTTTAAAACTATACTGACCCTATTTACCCTTTTAGTTTAAGATTTAGGATATCCTTATGTTTATCCCAAGCATTCCATGATGTTACCATGATGCAATGCACCAACTGTGGCCTCAAACAAGTTTAAGTTACTCACTACTTACTTTCTATTATTCTAATGATGCTACATAATGCACTTATAAATCAATGTCTTTTAGTGGCACTAAGCATGATCCTCTGACCAGGAAAAAAAATTCTTAACTCAGCAGCTTACCATTATATTATGCTGCTGGAGGAAAAAGCCGTGACAGGAGAGAGTCATCACTGATCCTTTCCCATGAGTTCTTGTGTCAAAAAAGACATTTTGGTTTGTTATTGATTGACTTCCAGTGGCAAATGTTGTGTTCTTCCATGAACAAGTAGAACACGGTTTTCAGAAATGAGTCATCCTGAAGAGTGATGATCTTTTTAGCTTGTTATTTTTAAAAGACTAGGGATGGTTTTCTAGAAGGAAGCATGGGACATGTTTTGTGACATTAACCATGTAGCAGATCAAGAAACACATCTTGACAGGATTCATTCATTCTTCATGAAAAAATAATCAAACTATACAAACTTTAAGGTTTCAAGTAAAGATGTGCTAACTCTATCGATAGATAGATAGATAGATAGATAGATAGATAGATAGATAGATAGATAGATAGATAGATATTTTTTGAAAGGGCTGTTTTCTCAAAGAACTGCTTGAGAAATCAATTGCTTCTGCAACGCAATCGATCCACAGAAGAATATGGAATGGCGAATGGTATGAATGTAACAGCATCCCTTACCCTAATACTTAACCTAACCCTTTCCTTCCATTACCCTAACCTTACCCATCCCTTCCCCGCAGTCTGACCATAAGACACCCTTCCTTGCAGACTAATCCTAAGACTTCCTTCCTCGCAGCCTGACCTTAATACAGTCCATATATATATGGACTGTATTTAAGGAAAGATGAAACAAAGAAGTGTGAAATCCAAAGATCCAAAACAAGGATGGCTTTTACCTAGAACATCAAAACTACAAGTAAACATTACGAATGTAAGAATCTCCAACAACTTCACAAACAATCTAGAAACAAAAATGCGTACAGGCACTTTGCTGTCCTGCAGAACGCAGCTGTTTTTTTTAGGACCTGACCTAAAATAAATCAACCAAACAAACAACAAGTAAAAACAGCACTGTAGTGCAGGGTAACTAAGTTAAAGATAAAAAAACACTAGTGATGGCTAAAAAACAACAATGGTGTAAATATAATAGCTAACCATCTATTTTAAAAATACAAAAAAGCAATACAGTAAACAATAAATTGTTCATAATCTTAAAAATAATAATCCAATATATTCACTGGAATAAATAGCTTTGTACTAGAAGCTAACTAGGTGTAGCGTTCATATGTGTGAAATAGAACTGAGCTGAACATGGTGCAGTTATAAATCAGAGTGCAATGTTCATAAACAGATGTAATAGTTCCTTACATGTGTGGAAGTAACAAGGAGACTTCAATCGAAAATAAGCATATCACAAGAAGGTTACCCAAATCATGGGATGGTCAAAAACCACTTTTCCAGTGTACAAACTTTAAACGATACTGCACCTATGCTTGGCATGTATCGGATGGCCAGCTTGGTACAGCACATAATCGATAGTTCACTTGCATTCCAGTAAACAGCACTAGCATGATAGCTGCAATAATTTTTAATCCAACTTGAATCCACCGGCAGATATCAGCTCCGATAAAACAGCAAGTAATAACTCCCTTGGGAAGCAGGTGTCTTGGTTAGAGTTAAGAAACTCCAGCTACGCATTTCGTGTTCTCAATGTTACACGCTGTAGGAGTCATACTATTAGGGTGTAATCAGGCTGGATTCTATGTGTCCACTTTCCCTCAGCTGCAGGTTAATTATTCCTGGAGATGTGTCTGTCTTGCACAGCTGATTGGGGGAGTGCTCCTTAAATAGCCTTTGCTGGGAGAATCAGATGTTGGTTATAGCGTCTGGGTTTCCTGATCGTGCCTTCTAACTGATTGTGTTTTGCTAATTTGCATGTTCCTGTTTTGCTGATTGCTTTTGCATGTTCCTGTTACCCTGTATTCCTGGTGTTACCCCCTTGCTTCCCTGATACTCTCTGCTTGTTGTTTGTTGACCCCCTGTGTTGTGTGAGGTGCGCAGCGGGTGTAGTTGCTACTCTCATTGGCGGCCTCGGCCCCGGCCAGGTTCCGGTCTCCACCCCGCCTTTGTGTGGTGTATGCTTGTGTTTACCATCTCACAGTATCCGTCCTGTCGGGTGAATGCTCCATCTGCTCCTTGTTGTGCGTTCACCTGCGTTTGCCATCTCACAGTCTGTGGAGTCCGCCTTTTGTACTCCTGTTACCATCTCCACTCAGCGTTGTCCATCTCGCTTGTGAGTGTGTTCCGCCAGCTTTTCTTTGCCACTGTGCATTGTGTCCTCCGGTGTGTAATATTCCACTGAGTGTGTGTCATCTCCAATGTGTATTTCTGAGCGTAAGCTCCACTGTATATTCCATCTTGCAGTTTTATTATTGTGGTATCAGTTCCATCTGTCTCTGCCTGCTAAGTGCTGTTATCCATCCTGTCAGCACCTTTCCCCTGTTCCACTCTGGGACTTGTTGTGCACCAGGTGCTGCTTATCCCTGCTGGTATTCTTGAATATTATACACCTGTTTATGAGGGTTCCAGTGTGTGCATTCCTGTTTGTTATTCTGTGTGCAAGGGTTCCAGTGAATACCCGGGTTCCTGCCATTGTACCTACGCTGCAGTACCCCTTGGGGGCTATCATTGGGGACCGCGACCTACCAGGCCAGCAGCCCAGACTATCCTCACCATTAGAGGCTCCAGTGAAAACCTGGTTCTGGTACAGACTCCGCACCCCGGTGAGAACCCCTTTGGCCGTCTGTAACTCTCAAAGCTTTCTCAAGCTGATTATATTTGGTCACTTAAACTGCTTATTTAAGAAGGTTTGTTCATTAATTATGCAAACAAGTGTCAAGCCTGAATTGCATCTGAGTTAATAATAAAGCTTCTTTTTAAAAACCACAAATTGCAATTAATAACGTACAATATTTTTAAATACTAATCGCACCAGCTCTGATCAGTACAATACTTAATGACCTGAGAGAGTTTAGTTAATTCACTATAATATACATTACAGAGATACAAAAGATACATGATACGTGATATAAAGATACATCAAAACTTGTGTGAGTGTTAAATTTGAGACCATCGGGCATCAATGTCTAGAGTTGCAAAATCCATTTAATTTTGTTGCTGCACAGAGACTTAAACCTGTCACTTCCTCTCCATGTGGACCTTATAACATCTATCATAGTAACCTTTAAACCCACTGGACTACCCCCACGTGCATGACTAAAATGTCTATAGACACTTTGGTTAGGTAGTCTTTTCAAAATATTTCTGTGTTGGCTACGCAATCTCTCCTTCAGTGGACAAGTTGTGTACCCTACAAATTGCAGGGAGCAGAGACTCTGAAGGAGATAGATTACATCATTCGAGTCACAGGGGTTTATCCAGACCTAAGTGGTTGTTACTTTTCATCGCGTAGCGTATTTACGCTAACGTAATTTCTATGCCCTCCCCTAGGTCGTACGTATTTTGGCCGTTTTACGCTGCCCAAACCCTAACTTAACTTTTGATAGCGTAACTACTGACGTACGTAATGGATTTATGTAGGTTGCGGCCTAAACCAGTCCATACTGTCCAATTTTAATGCCTCCTTCCACCTCCAAAGCATAATTATGGGTGTCATATTGATGCCCCTGCTCCTTTCTTCATATTTACATTTATGGTACGTACGTTAGGAGTTATGTGGCGTAACATCTGCCGCGCGCATACACAGTAAATACAAATAGCCGATTTGACGTCATCAGCTAGTGTACTTAGCTCAGGATCTGGCCCACAGTTAGCAAACTGTAGTCACAGTGGAAGTACAGGTGATTGCTCTGTGTTGGACATATGCACACGTGAGACATCTGTTTGCCGCATTTAAAAAAAAACCAGATGCAAACAGTATTAGAGTTGAGAGGTGATGTTTCCTATTTCAAGTCTAAATAACAGCGTGACAGTAAAGCTGGTCAGTATCTGTGTGCAGTAAGCAATTCAAAGATATATCCCTGCATGCAAAGAATACAATTAACTTGACTCCTCCTGAAATCAACATGGTTTAGCCCAGGAGTAACT
>WWET01000124.1:889586-910426 GCA_011038615.1 Limnodynastes dumerilii | reverse complement strand
AGGTCAAGTACTAACAAACTGGACAGGGATGAAAACAAGACTAAAAGATGAGACAGGACACCAGATCTAGGCAGATATACAGGTACTGGGGATACAGGTAATGGGGACACAGGCAGTTATACAAACAGAAGGTGATGAAATTCAGGCAGGTATACAGGTGTACAGTTACAAGGTAACAGGGTCAAGAAGGTATGCAGGTATACAGGTATGATGTAACGAAGATCTAAGCAGGTATACAGATACAAGGTAACAGGGTCCAGGCAGATACAAGGTAATGAATAACAGATACCAGGGAAGCAGATGGACATAGACTACAGCAGACAAACAAGATTGAGGCAGGATAATGAACAAACAGGAAGCAAGGCTAACGAGTAAGACAAGGAACTAGGAGGCCAGATATAAACAGAAACAATAAAACAAAACAAATCTCTCAATCTTAAAGCACTGCACTTATCAGTGATATATACACCGGACAGAGCCGGTGCTAGGTCCATGGGCACCCTAGGCAAAGTTTGGCCTGTCCCCCCCCCTTATATGCACCCCTTCATATGTCCCCTTCAGGCCTCTATGCCCCCTTCATATTCCCCTTCAGGCATCTAATTTACTCACCGCAGCGCCGCAACAGAGAAACACAAAAGGTAGGTAATGGAAGCGGGGGGCTGCTCCCGCCCCCCCGGGACTGGCACTCCAGGCGATTGCCTAAGATCGCCTAATGGTAGCGCCGGCCCTGACACAGGAATAACTATTATACTGTGAAAAAAGTGTGTAGAAAATACAAGAGAAGTTCCAAAGTTCAGCAAATGTCTAGCACTGTCCTGCTGTATTAATTTATAGTTAGTGATTTTCTCAAAAACGTTTCTTCTCTTTGTATGTTCGAGCAGTGGTCTCAGTCAGTCGATCACCAGATCAGTATTTAAGAAAACAGAAAATCGCCATTTCATTGTGCAACATCTCAAAATGTGAATGGTGTTGTTATACAGGTTTTGCACTCACATGTGGAATCTCTTGTTTTCAAGGATTTTCTAACAAATCTTTGGGATGCCGCTTTGGTCTAAATCTTATTCTCCTACAGGCAATATGAAAAACAAGACCATACAGTGCTCCCCTCTTTCTCTCTCGTGCAATATGTTATGGTAATCAATACAGAGTGGTATAATAAACACTAATTACTCACAATTTTCTCCTCTTGATAATTTTGCATGTAAACTGTTTATTTTCCCTCTATATCTTCTTCACCCATCTTTGTGGATGACCGCAGGAAGAAAAACTCTCCAGTTGCAAAAAAGATTTTTCTTTATTTATAATCCATACAAAGTTTTATATAAAAAAACGGGCATGTGCTTATCGTCCCTTATTCTATTCTAGGTGCTTAGTTGGATAGTAGCCATATATAAGCTCTTCTTACCTGGATATTTGTACACAGCAAAATAACAATAACCCAATATCCAGCAGAATCAAAAAACACCACTTGGAGGCCAGAGATAAACAGAAGACAAGGCACATGCTAAAGCAATAGAAAGACAATGGGCCTGATCCAGAACAGCGCTTCAGAGCGAATTTACGCGTGGCGGAGATGTAAAATTGCGTATTTGTAAGTACTGTGCATGCGCACCATAGAAAATACGCTCAATAGCGTAGTGTAATTGTGAACGTATGGGCCATTCACGTATGTGTCACGTAAATACTTACGTGTGGGTGTGCCAATTTTACGTGCGTCCAAAGTACGTCTGAAATACGTGAAGTAGGCGGGGGGTTGTATTTAAAGTGTACAGTATGGGCGTGCTTAGCTGCGTAAATTCGTCTAGCCCATACGTACATGTGCGTATGACTGCGGTTACGTTGGAAAAAGTTAAGGTAGGGTTTAGAAAGCGTATCTTGACAAAATACGTACGTTCAAGGAGTGTGCCGAGGGGAGTGTAACGAACTTACATGCACGAAAATACGCTACGCGAATAAACGTACAGCAAACGTAGTTGTGGATCTACCCCAATGGCCCTGATTCAGAGACTGAAAATAAGAGAGGAAATTTTCTATTGGGCAAAGCCATGTTGATTTCAGGGGGAGTCAAATTTATTTTATTCTATGAATGCAGGGATAATACTTTGCTTTGGCTTATTGCACACAGATACCGACCGGCTTTACTTTTACACTGCTATTTAGGCTTGGGCTGGGAAACATCACCACTCAATTATAACGCTGTTTGAAACAGATGAAATTTGACTCACCTGATATCAACATGGTTTTACCCAGCTGTAACTTTCCTCACTTATATCCAAACTCTGAGTCAGGGACAATACTACCAGCAAGGAAAAGTTCTTCCTGCTGGGTATTTAAATACAGAACAACCAATCAGAGCTAGAGATCCATTGATTATGCTTGTATCTGGAGTAGAAGCTATGGCTGTGCTGTTTACATGGCAATCTAGATGCTTAGCAACTGCCATAATTGCCTTCATCTAATTTACTGAGAGAGCTGCATCTTGGCTGCCAAATAACAGGATTTGCTCAAACAGCCAGAGGAAAATGAGTTTGTGCTGCTGCGATTATCACAGCAGCATGTAACAAGGGCCACAGACCCATACCCTCCAACATGACCCACTCCATTAGGTACAAAATACTCTGCTCCTCAGTTTCCAACTGTCAGTTGCTATGGTAACATGGTGCTATGGTAACATGGTAACATGGTGCTCAGTTGCAGAGTGTATTATACCTAATGGAAGGGGTCATGTTGGAGGGTATGCAAACCCCTTGATTGAAATACTACAGTTTAGGTTTAATTTTTAGGGAATTTGCCTATATGACCAAAATTACCTTAATATTTCTTCTTAAAATCTAAAACATAATAAAAAAAAATAAGTCTTTGCCAGCCTTTAGACTCAACTGAAAATAAGTCTTTGCCAGTCTTTAGACTCAACTGATGTCTTTTGACATCTGTAATAACAGCACACCCTCCAACATGACCCATTCCATTAGGTACAAAATACTCTGCTCCTCAGATTCCAACTGTCAGTTACTATGGTAACCTCCTTTGTTGAAGAAGCAAATCGTTTTTGAAATATCAGTTAATTCATTTAAGCCAGGTGAGTGACATTTGGAAGCTCAGAAGCGGATTATATTGTACCTAATGGAATGGGTCATGTTGGAGGATCTGTAACAGTCCCTCATAGGCAGCTTATGATTGCTTTCTGCTTGGTACACCAGTCATCATTTGCTCTCTTATAGATTTCAACTTACCTTGAGTTCATGATTGTAGAAATAGATATAAGCTATTTCTTTATAAGATAATGGCCACTAACTATGTGCATCCATTTGGGGGGCTAGGTTAAGTTGACAAGTGGGAGTCATTTTACGGTATTCCTTCTTAACGTGTACCAATTGAGACTCCTGTATTTACAGAATGCAGCAGGGAGGACATTAAATGTTAATACCTAGAACAAAACTTCTAATTTGATTCCTGGTATGGATGTCAACAGAAGCACAACAAAATGTAGAACGAGTGCTCCAAGTTTTAGCTACACTGTTTCTCACCTTCAAGCAAGTTATAAATGTGCTTAAATAACTCTTGCTTGAAAGAAAAGAATGGAAAGATGCAGATTTTATCTAACTATTTAAATTAGTGGTTCTCAAACTTTGAACTGGATCTAGACTTAAGTATGCACATCACTCGTAAGTCTCCACAGCACAGGCTTACGTACTCTAAGTGCTATCCTAGATTCCGTGCATGTGGGGGGGTAGTGCATATGGGACTCGTTGTTCCCTATGGAGGATGGTATGTAATGGCTTAACCAAGCCTTTATTGTACTATATAAATACCTACCCCCGTCCACCATACATACACTTTCTGGGCACTTACACATCTGGAATGGGGAAGTACCCTTTTGTTCAAACTTCTGGATCTGGTCCTTTGTCAGTACAAAGCACTATTGGGGATCTATATTTTTTTAGGTACCCATAAGTCAAAATAAATATGAAGTTAGGTCAAAATAGTTACATATACTGTATTTTTTTGTGTTATAAATGAAAACTTACCTTTTTCTGACCTTTCTGCCGCGTTATATTACCAGGCTGGACTCTAAGGATTCTTGTGGAATGCTGGCTTGTAAAGAAATGATTGGGAGAGATTCTGTGCAATGCTGTTAAATGTATCAAATACACTTCTTCCTCACTGTCCCCTCTCCATTGCACATCTCTTTCCTGTGTCCCCCTCTCCAATTCACTTCTCCAACTCTGACCTTTCTGCATTACATATCTCTCTTCCTTTTCCCCACTCTCCAATACACTTCTTCCTCCTTCTCCAATACGCTTCTGTTTCCGTGGCCACACATTACTTTGCATTTTGGTAATAAGATCAAGCAATACAAATAAAAAGTATCATGATGCTAAAGAAATAATTCAGTATCTGGTATTTACAGATATTAATGCTGCATTGTTATAGGGCACATGCCACTATATTCATTCATAGTTGAGAGGGTTAGACTTGTAGCAGTGCAGTAGAACCAACAGTACTGAAGGTAAGAAGGTAAGACCAAGTATTTAGTAGCAGTAGAGGTGTTAATTTCATGCAGATAATTCAGGATACTGGACACTGTTGGTACAGGCTGAGGAAACAGGTAAATATTCAATCACAGTGCAGGTGGTAAACACACACATATATAGCTGAGGATACTGAACACTGTTGGTAGAGGCTGAAGAATACGTAATTATCCTGTAGCAGTTGCAGGGTTGTCTACTAGAAAGTAGACAACCCTGTGGTAAAAACAATTAGTTTAGGTGGTAAATGTGTGCAACTATTATATATATACTGGACACAACAGTTAAAAAAAGATAAAATGGAAAATTAAAACACAAAAAAAGTAATGAACCTATTTTCAGAGAATGAGTATTAGTTAGAGTCCTCCATAAATAGAGGATGTCAAGTAACATCTGTCATTGGACACCGCTCAAAGTACAGACCCAGCGCCTCTCTGCCAAGCAAAGCAACATTGAAGTACAGTTAGAAAAAGTGGAGGTTGAAAACTAGAAGTTCAGGTTGCCCCAGCTGGAGCATATCCAGTTGGCGAGCAATGGAAAACTCACAGTAGCACTCATAAAGATGACCATCCCTGTACAGGGATAAGCAGTGGATAGCTTGTGACAGAGACACCACTATTTAATAATGTATTAGAGTGTTTATTAAACAGGATTTATAGGCTAACAAAAATAAATCTGATATCTATGCTGGAAAAAGCCACAGGTTAGACTTCCAAGAGCCATTGGAGGCCTTAGAGTCACCTGATGGTCACTACTGAGATATTTTGCATGTTTGCATGTTCTATAAGTGTGGGTATATTTAATCAATCAACATAGTGTAACACAACAGCTGCTGGGAACAAGAGCCATGCATGGGATCCATAATATTTTGCCTTTTTTTTAGGTATTTGTCTGTTCACTTCAAACAAAAATGTGTTTATGACATAGTATGTTACTCTAGTAGTATTGTATTCTTATACTAAACATCCTAAGTGGCCTGTTACTGCTGGTTCAGATGAAGGTTTATTACAGTTCTCTCCATGAGACGAGGTGTTAAATTATTTTCTTAAGCTAAAAATAGCATTTTATCTCCCCAGGGATTTTTTTTTATCTTTTCTCTTTCTATTCTTTTGCACTGAACTTTTTATTAACAGCTCTGGTAGGAGCCCAGATTTAACCAGTACGGTTGCCATGGAGAAAGCAGAGAGCTCTGGCTTCTTCGTTTTAACCCTGCGTGCTGTGCGGAGATTCAACACTGGGATGAGAGAAGCATTAGCAGCTCATTAATGTCACTTAAAGGTGCTATATAATTGGCTAAAGAAGAGACTTTTCAAATCAAATTCATGTAACTAGGAAAGCGGCCTGTCTTTGTACTGCAAATCAGAAATGGCTACGATTGTTAAGGCTTTAAATACATATTTTTCTATATATAGAACAGCATAGTATGTACAAAGTGTTGAAAAAAATGTTTAAAGAAAATGAGCTTTATTTCTGTCAACACAGAATCTACAATTAATTTAAAGGTAGTGCAAACCAGATGGTCCTGAATGTTCTTTAAATGTCCATTAAATAAAACTTTGTGCTGAACACCAAAATCAAGAGCTATATTTGTATTTTAAAGGTATAACTTAATGTTACACTAATTGTTGTGTTTATTATGTGACATTTTTATTCGTAAGAATTCACAAATATTAAAATGTAAATACATATGGTACTAAAGACTCTAAATTCAATTCCCAGTACTTTCACGATAGTCATTAATGTTCTGATTCCCCTTGGATACAGTACAAATGAGAGCCACTATCTCAGCAATGATTTGGTTCAGATTTTGCTATTTCAATTTTTATCGGATTCTTAGTAGAAGATAAAGATTTTTTTTAATGTATTTCTTTTTATTTATCTATTTATTTGTTTACTAGTATTATTATTTCTGTTTGGACCCTGATCCTCTAATCAGTCCATATAGTTTTGGATACACTGATAGCTATATTAATATATTTAGTTATATTTGTGTAACTTGTTTAGACAATATTAACTATTTATCTGGTGCTATAGTAACTGATAAAATATTTAAAAACGTAATTAAAATCGGTGTTCCAGATGTGGCCTATGGAGTTATCACTTGTCACACAAATAGTATGTATCCTTCTTTGTCTTAATATATTGAATGAACTTACTACTTGCTACTGGTGGAACATGAGTTCTAAATACCACTGAAGATGTATAATGACAGTAAAACCACTGACAACAGAAATGTAAAAATTAATTGACTTTATTTCCTTTTTGGGGCTGTTGGTGATCAAGCCAGGAATTTTCCGGTCAGCCCCATTGTCATACAAAACCCAATTTTCTATTGACACAGAATATTGATCTCTACTATTTCTGCTCCGAGGAGAGGCTGCTTCATTGTTTACAACTTCCCCTTTTATATGAAAAAGAAAGTGAAGGCTGAGTCAGCCTGAAGGGGGATAAACCCCTGGGCAGAGAATGATGGAGGATGATACCCTGAAAGGAAGTGAGAGATAGGGAGTAGGGGCCGTTTTGCATTTTGGATTTTTGCTTGGGGGAAGTGGTCCACACCTGAAATTATTGGAATAATTATGAATTATTGGTTTTAAAGAAGGCTCAAAGTCAGTCAGTATGGTGTGATGAAGGCTGCCTTTAAGGAAGGCACATACTCCCCCAATGGGTTTTACAGTGCATCAGTCTTTTTTGAAGGGAGCAATAGCTGTTGTGTTATTTTGAAATAAATCCCTTTCACATATGCGCCCCAGCAAAATCCCGGGTCTTACATTTCACGCTGCAGGGTTGACGGGTCACACATTTCACACCGACCGCCAGCCCAGGACAGACCTGGGAATAACCCTTCTTTTCTGCCGGGTCCACTTCCTGGGTTTTGCGGGAGATGTGAAAGGGGTATTAGAAATCAATGCTTTTCTCTGCTTTATTTGCCAACAGGCTTTCCGGTTCCAGAACTTCATGCGTGTTTCGTATGCACAGAGGTCTGAAAGTCCACACAGAAGAGGGTTATCTTTTCCCCACTCACTCCCCTCTCTCGTATAGACTTTGCAGCAGTCATAAGCCTACCTTAAGTCTACCCTGTAGATCAACGGTCCGTCCAACTGTCTACCTTGCTGTAGTTTGACAGGCAGTGGGGAGATCCCGTCGTAACTCTTGCACATGCATGTGCAGGTGTTACAGTTAAACTGACTTATGCAAGAGGCTTGTGTAAGTAGCCTAACATAAGGGGGTCTGGATCCAACCCTTTATCTTTACAAAAGTTTAATGGTTAAAATGTAAATAAATAAACAAACAACAAAAATTCACAATTAATAAGTTTTTATTATCTGACACATACAAATGGTTGTCCAAGTGATAATTAACAGTAACAAGGTGGAAGGATTACAGAGTTTGAAGGCATCAGTCACTATGTGGCTCACGGACATAACTTCCAGGATAAAGAAATACCATAAAATTTTATGCATGATTAGGTGCTTAGTTAGCAAGAAATTAATACATTGTTCTAATTTCAATAAAGCTATATCAGCAGAATACACAGTCCTTGGTAATTATAACAAGCAGAAATGTCCTTGAAAAATATCATATTACATAAAAAAGAAAAAAGTCACATACACACGACAACCTATCTCACAAACCAAATTAAAGGTAACAAAGCATATAGGTGCATAGTAAAAGAGGTACACCTACGTTTAAAAAAAAAATAGCCCTTTATGGCCGTATGCAGACTCCCAGACGTATAACATATGTCCAGAGTTTAACGTTTTTGATTACTGCGCATGCGCAATACATTTATAACGTAATCTGCGTATCTTTTCCATACGTAGATTTCTTATATGCGGCCTTACAAACCACATATACACAATCAACGTATTGAAAAGATACGTAGATCATGTTATAAATTTACTGCGCACACTCAGTAGTCAAAAACGTTAAACTCTGGACCAATATGTTATATGTCCGGGAGTCTGCATACGGCCCTTATTCTTTATTCTCTATTGTGCCTTTATACAAATACCAAACAATTTTGATGGATATGTTGCCAGGTTCTTACAAATAGCTTATGTTACCGATTACATATTTGGATCAAGACTTACTGACTTTTTTTTTTTACAAAAATTTGAGTTTCGAAAACCTTCAAATGCATTTTCTGCACTTTCTATTTGATTACACTATCCTGAGCTGAATTAAATCATTATTGCCCGGGCTTGTTAAAATAAGTCAGAGAATAATTGGTTAGAAAGGTGATGTAAGGTAAAACAAATCAGGTATAAAACGTGAATAAAACATAGTATAAGGATTTGTGTAATCTTACTGTCTTGCAATTGATTAATGTTTTTTTTTATCTACAAGGCTAAACATGTCAAGAACATTTTCCAGAGTAACAAGCGGTTACTCTGGTAGAAAAATGTTTATCTTTTAACATCCAGAAAAGAAGAATGCAAGGTCATCAAAAATGGTATTCAACAATTCATAGTTTCCACTATTTCTTAAATATACCGTACTCCAATTCACAAATCCCAGGGCACTGCACTTTTTCTTTAATATTCGATTTATATCTCTTTACAATAGAAACATACACACTTAATCTAAATGTGCCAAATAATTGAAAAACTCAGTAAAGCCTTATACTGTTTATCAGGTTACCTTCCTTGAAACATCTAATATATTGTGTGCAAAAAAAAAAGTATGAAATCAGTGAAATGACCTCTAGCAATATCTGGCTAATAACATAACTAATTTATTTACAGTGTACTCTAGGGGGCTCAATAAAACCGGACAACGAATACATGTTTTCTTACCAAAAATTGTGCGTATCTCTGAATAATATTCACTTACAACTGGCATATTAGATATGTATAGAGAGGTCAAAAATACCTAGACAGTTTACATTAAAAGGCATATGTACCTATTTAAATATTATCATCTTTGTACTATGAGTATATTGCTTGCTAGCAGGGCTAATTTATACAACATTATTATTATTGGGGTATAGTGAATACTATACTATTATATAAGGTAGCTGCATTTGCCCCATAGCAAATTGCTCACACACCCCCATCTGTCAGTTCTGCAGTGCAGTCACTGCATAGCCAGGCATAGTACTACAACTGTTCTTCTCATGCAAGCACAGGCAGCTATAATGCACAGCACTAAAACAGGCCTCACAGCAGCAGAGTGTCTGTGTTGCAGCTGCTGATCTTTCTCGCCGGGTGTGGGTCCCTGTCGAGAATGGCCCTAGTTCTGTACCAGCCAGTTCCAAAGTGGTTAAGAAATCGATTGCTTCTGTCTCAAAGAGGCAATGCAATCCCTGCAGCCTGACCCTAACCCTGCCTTCCCCACAGCCTAACCCTATACCTCCCTTCCCCAGAGCCTAACCCTAACCCTCCCCCTATTTGCTCACCTCTCTGGTGGAGTCCGGTGGGCGGGGTAACATAAAATGAATGGGTAATTATGCTGATTAGCATATTCACTTATTCAGGAAAAAAAATCTAAAACAGCTGCCTATACGAAATAGAGACAGCCGAAAAATAACTTTTGGCTGTCTTTACTTCTGAAAGACAGCCATTGTGAAGCGGACTCCCACCATGTCCCACCAGAGCCTCTGAGGGATGAATGTTGTCTGTAAAGAACCTTTCCAGCAGCTGACTGCTTAGCGCTTTCTCTCTTCCTGGCTGGCATATGTATCTTTGGCTGCAGGATGTACACCCATGGTAGTTATACCACTGCTGAAAGTAGCAGTTTCATAATTTATCGTAAGCTCTCACTGCCATAGACATAACTGTGTTTAGAAATGCTGACACTTATAGCTCCAGAAGCTTATTGTTTTTTTTATATCCCATCTTCATTGCAAAAAGGGGGGTTTTCTGATTGCTATTTCCATCCTGGAAGCAGTGCCGAGATTTTAAGTGAGGACATCACAAAAGTTTAACAGTACGGGTAAGCTATTGTATCTTCATACAATCAGAGGGAGTAGCCTCATCTCATCTGCTCGGAAAACTAAATCCAGTGGGTATCCTTCATTGGATTGTCGCTGTTGTTGCTCTCAGAGCCTTGAGCATAGTGGCATTGGAAATCTAACCCATGTGGTCCATTATTACAAGGAAACTCCATATTGTGGGTCTTCCTTTTGCAGTGTTACCAGTTCAGCTTGGTTTGCAATTTTGCAGAGAGACTCTGTTACAACCTCCCAAGGGGTTTTCACCGGGGTTTGGAGTCTGAATCAGGACCAAGTTTTCACTAGAGCCTGTAATGGTGAGCATAGTCTGGGCTACAGGTGCTGACGGTCGCAGCTCCCAGTGATTGCCACTAATGGGAAGAGGTTTAATGTGGATACCAAAGCAGGAACCCAGGCACACCAGAATGAAGACTGGAACTCTTGCACACAACAGGTAAGGTAGCAGGATAACACTGGAACCCTTGCAAGCTCCACACACAAGGAAAGCTAGACAGTCTGGCACTAAGGCCAGATAGAAGTGAAATACAAGCAAACACTCAGCAACCTCAAAACAGATGGAATGAGGGAAAGCCTGGACAGGTGGAACTGATACACAGGAGGGAACACCACTGCTATCTAGATAGTAGCAGTACCTGGAGGATCCACAGGTCCCAGAACAGCAGAACCAGGTATGCGACAGATGGAACAGACAGGATGGTGATCAGAGTCTGGTGAGCTGACTCTACACTAATACATACTGATAGATGGCACACAGCGGAGAGTGGAAGATCACCAAAACACACAATGAGATGGGAATCACAGTGGTAAACAAACGCTCACCAATATACACTGAGAGATGCCATGCACAGCGGTAATAACAAACACTCACCAATACACACGCACTGAGAGATGGTAAACTCAGCGGGGATATACAGAAGGTGAGGAGCACACATGGGCGAGATGTCAAACACCAGGTGGCAAACAGACATTGAAGGAGTACAACAGGCGGACTCCAGCATGCTGCAAGATGGCAACAGCAGCGTGCATGCACCAGAGGAGAGAAGCTGGAAAACACTCACTCGGGAGGTACGGAAAAGGTGCGAGATGACAATATACGCACACCACTCAAAGGAGGGAGGCTGACCGAGACCTGGCCGGGACTGAAGCCGCCGAAGCGAGCAGCAAGCCACTCGCGCTGCGCACTTCCCACAGGACAGCGGGCAGACAAACAACGACAGGCAAGGGTAACGGAAGGCAAGGGTAAACACCAGAAAAAATACAAAGCGTCCAACACGATCAAAAGACTCGGCAGAGCACGATCAGACGGAAGGTAGAACGTAGGTAAACCAGACGCTATAACCGACATAATTTCTCCCGGGCAAAAGCTATTTAAAGAACAGCCCACCAATCAGCTGTAAAAGTCGGACACACCTTCTGGCTAATAGCGCAGCTGGGGAAAAACAGGCACTTAGAATTAGCAGGGAGATTACACATTACTGGGACTATTCCTACAGAGTATAACAGATTCCGTAACCATGTGTCACCCCTCTTTGGCTTGTAAATAGCTTATTTCTTCAGTTATTTGATTTTTTTTTGTTTATATCACAATTGTTTCATCAAGAGGCTCCTACTATACCTTGATTGTGGTTACATTCGGTTTATTGTTATTTATTACTTTTTGTAAAAACTGCTGAAACCAGTAATGGAATGATTTTCATATTTTGAGAAAGAACAAGTGCAATGACTATGATACTCTAGTTTATAGAATTAAATTGGCTGAAACAGAGCTTAGAGAAAAGGTCAGTTACACCAAGAAATTACTGAAGGGACAGAAACAGCAAGACAATCACAATAACAATAACAATATCAGAGTAGAATAAATAAACAGTGATTACACTGATTACTACAGAAATTAATATTGGTGTGTTATAATAACATATAATATAAATGCTGACAGCCACAAGCAAATAGCAAATAATAATAACACCAAATCATCACTGATGGACCTCTACTATCGCTGATACAAGACAGTGCATTGTGTTTTGTTTTACAGCTCAGTGCCAAAGTAATCTAGCACGCTTAACAAGGTCAATAATCTACTAAATCTTTTTTTACCCATAACCTGGTCCTCTCACCCATTTCACACATGTATGTTCAACTGTACAACACATCTATCGTCTAATGCAGTATTCTGCTGAAGTGAGGCACTTGAGAAAAGATGTGAAGGACAATGAAAGGAGATAAATCACAGAATGTATGCATACAGAGTAAGGATAGTTGAAAACCATTACATATGACTATCATACTATACATTTAGAGTATAGTCAGAGAGAGAGAGACTATGAAGCAAACTTTATTATATCTTCTTTCCCCTTTAGCTATCATTTTCAGACACCACGTACCCTTTTCATTACCAAGGTACACGCCTGTGAAATAGGTTAAGGTGTTAAAAATGTCAAAATATGCAGATTAGAAAGCACATTACACTGTCGTAACAAACCATTACTTCTAGTGCACAGTTCGCACATTGATAACACAAATATGAGGCAAGCAGCTTAAATAAAAAGAAAAAGCTAAATCCTGCTCATAAGACTCCATCTAGTGGAGCAAAAGTAACTCTTCTCTTCCATTTCATTCTTTCGAACATTTATATATATATAAATATATATAAATACATTACCAGTTCAATTTTTATTTGGTTCAAAGATGAAATAAAGAAAATAAAATTATAAATTTGGAGATACAGACATGGTTTTCATTAACACAAAAAGCATAATGGGAATAAAGGAATTAGCAGAATTATATTGTTTTTTTTGTAGAATAAAGCTTAAGCCAGATACACAATGTTATTACTTCCCTGCCTCCTGATAGTTGGTAAAATCTTAAAAAACTGTAGAGACCGCCTGATAATAAGGCTGCCCTCCCGGATTTTTAACTATTGATCTAATTATCAGTAAAGTGTGTTTCTGAATTGTTATGTCGACATTATATAATTGTATATTGTATACCCAGCAATACAGACTGAAGGAACCTGTCAGCTCATTCTGGATCTGCGCCATTGATATTAATATTTTGAAAGGGACCTAAAAACACAATCTTTTCTACCTTTTATCTAAGTTAGTTTCTGGTGCAACTTTTATGGATTTGCATAATTTACGTACAGATTGTGAATCTGACAGGAATTTAGTTTTTAGTTTCTGTGCAGAATACTTATTTGTATGTTCTAGCTTACCAAACCCTTACTGTACAATTGAAATGCTTATGCCCACCCCCTTGAGTAACTACTATGCATGGGGGGAGGCATTGGAGGGAAGCAGCCGTATGATGCGGTCAGCTGCGCTCCGTTGCTAAGATAATGGTACTGTGCATGCACAGTATCATTTTCCAGCAGACTTAGGTAAGTATAGTACGGATTGTGAATCCAGCCCAAGCTGATTAATTTATATGCCACATATACAGAATTTTATCTGCAACCACTGCGGCCATAGGGAATCATTTATGTCATGGAAAATGTTTTGTATGTGTTCACCAGAATCTTTCAGCTGTATGATGCCTAAACTAGAAGAATGTTACCATATATTTTAAAAGGCATTGATATATATAAACGTACATCACATACATACATTGTAATTGTAATTAATATATCTCTTTTTAATTAAGACAAAAAGTTAATATTAAGATGCCCTAGCACTAACAATTATAAAAATGCTTAGAAACACTATCTTATACTTTAGTGGGTGGTGCCAGAAAACAAACAAACCATTTTAAGAAACATTAGAGGAATTTGATCTAGTTCAGTGATGAGAACTCTCCAGACAGTTCCTATTGGTGACTTCTAATTTGTATCACACAAATACTATTAATTTACTAGCATGGTGGGGGAATAGTAACACTACTAATTTATTGAAAGAGAAAAATAAAAAATAAAGAGTGTTTGTATTAAATTATAATGCATCATTTATTTTAATTTGTCATTTTGTTGGTATTATATGTAATATTGCATTTATTATAAATATTGTAACTAAAACAATTCTCTCAATTGTGTGCAATGGCATTGCTACTTTAACAGTGTAAAGTCTCCACACTATTCCCAGGTTACCATTGCACTTGCTATGACTGACTTACTGTATGCCTCGTGCCAACTCAACATGCTTTTAACTGGACAAACCTTGAGGCATTAATGTTCTTTTTAATGCATGCAAATGTAATAAACAGTGACCATCAAATAAAAAATTACAATTATGAAACACTTGTCTGGACCACAGACACAGCACAAGGCCAAGGCTCGGTGCATGCCAAAATGGTCAACATTTATAGTGGAGCAGTGGGTGTGTGTGGGTCACTTACAGTCCAGCAGGTCAACAGCTTCCCATGGCTGCTTGGCTTGGATAAGTAACTTCTGCAAGTCTGCCGGGTCTGTGGTCTGTGCTGTGCCATCTAAAGACCCCATGTGACAGATTTTTATAAAGCACTTTAAAATTTTCATATTTGTTTTAACATGACTTAGTAGTAACAGACTGCCTGGGTAGGTAAGAGGGCCCTGCACGCAAGCTTATGCTCTATAGCACATTGGGAATTGATACATAAGGGCAAGGTCTATATATAACACAATGGACCAGTCAGGTTGTAGGGTACAACCGGTCAGTGCTGTAAATGATCCAGTCACACAGTAGCAGGACTGAGGGTAACTTTGATCATGTAACAGAAAGGAAACCCGGATAGTCATACTGTAAATAGCTTGTCAGAAGTGAGTTTAAAGGGAGCGCATTAAAGTTTGGAGAGTGGAGAACAGTCTTAATGGGCAAGGAAGGTTATTTTAGAGAATGTTTGCAGCCCGGGAGAAATCCATTAACCATGAATCAGAGCATTTACTACTGTAGAGGAGAGCTGTATTTCCTGTAAAGATCTAAGAAAGCAAGCTGGAATATACCGTATTTCCCATGTATAAGATGCACCTTTTTTAAAAAAAAAATTGTGGTCTTAAATCTAGGTGCATCTTATACAGGGGTAGTAACTCCCCAGTGGGTCCTCTGTGTTTGCTGTGCACAGCCGTGGCTCTCCTAAGGTCACATCAGTGTCTTCTGCATAGCGTGCCGTGGTGGAGAGAGCCGGAGGGAGAGTCAAGGTACCGGTAAGTGTGTCTTTGGAATGGTGTCTTTGGAACGGTATCTTGATATTAGTGATGATATGTATGTGTGCAATCTTGTTGATAGCTTTGTAGGTTAGCAAAATCATTTTAATTCTATAAAGTACAGACAACAAATATAGAATTGACAAAATGGAACAGCTCTAGAAGAGTGTTTTTGAAGGAAAATCAATCTAGTTGCTGCATGCAGTATAGACTGTAGGAGGTCATTTTATAATGTGGGAGTCCAATACGGAGAGCATGGCAATAATCAATGCGGGAGATGATTAATGAATAGGAGGTTTTGCAGTGCCTTGTATGAGAGATTTGCATATTCTGGAAATGTAACAGGAATTAGAAACAGATTGTATGTGGGGAACAAATAACAGTTCAAAGTCAATAGTACCGCCTAAGCATCAAGCTTTATAAGTAGGGATTATTTCAGTGTTGTCAACAGATATAGAGAGACCAGGTATGTATCTTTTATTGGCAGGTAGAAATATTATTAGTTCTATTTTGGAAAGTTTGAGATGGTGGGAGGACATCCAAGATGAAATGGCAGAGAGACATTCAGTTAAGGGGCCAGTTGGTAAGAAATCAGTAGTGGATAGGTAGATTTGTGTATCATCCTCCTAGAGATGATACTGAAATCTTAATGACTTAATCAGCTGTTCAATGACAGTGGTATAGCTAGAGAGGAGAAATGGGCCTAGCACTAGCCTTGCGGTACTCCAACAGATAAGGGAAGAGCAGAGGAGTTGGATCCAGAAAAGCGAAAACACTGAAAGAGCAATTAGATGAGACAGATGTGAACCAGGAAAGAGCTGTGCCCTGAATACCTAGAGATTGTATCATTTGTATTGAGAAGAGAGGGGTTAATGGTGTCAAAAGCAGCAGAAAGATCCAGGACAATTAGAAGAGTGGAGTGTTGGGAACGAAAACATGACTGAAGAGGATCCAGAAGATTGTGTACGAAAGGAAGTGAGTGAGGCAAGTAAAGGCAAGTCTTTCAAGCAGCTTTGAGAGGCATGTAAGCTGGGAAATGGGATGATAGTTTGAGTAAGAGTTTGGAAGAGTTTTGTTTTTTCAGAATTGGAATGATTAGTGCGTTCTGGAATAAAGACAAGAAAATACCAGTAGAGAGGCAGAGATTGCAGACTGTAGTCAAGGTAGCAATTAACAAAGACAATAGACATGTGTGGGTACAGGATCAAGAGGACAGGTAGCAGAGTGGGAGGAGCAGAAAAAAGCAGATACTTTCTCTTCATATGTGGGTTGGAATAAGGACATGGTGCCAGAGTGTGGAGGAAAGGGGCTGAGCAGTATGTTATTTAATAAGGAAGAGGGTGACAATTTCTGTCTAATCTTGGCAATCTTGACCTTAAAGTACAATTCAAGACTGATGGAAGTTGGGGGATTTTGCACAGGAAGGCTCAAGTGGGGAGTTTCATGTATGAAATAGACTTTGAAGTTAGAAGTCTGAGTAAAAATTAGAGTTTGAATGTACAATATTTTGGCATTCTCCAGAGGATATAAAGAAGAGAGATATAGCACTAAACAAGTATATATGTTAGTATTGATAACAGTCCAAACGACACTTGAAAATAATAATCAATTTCTTTTATTAATTTATGTCTATTGCACATTTTAAAAAACACTAGTATAAAAATAAAACAATTTCAAAACAAAGACACTTCTTGAGAAACTGATAAGTAACAATTATATACTATGCAAGTTTGTGACAGTTAGACTGCAAAGAAGTAGAGCTATTGGAGGAAAGTTTCCAGGTGATAAGAGAGAGGGTCTGAGAGAGGGGGAGAATAGTTAGTAAGATCAAAGATTGAGCATAGATTTAAGAATACAAGATCAATGCATTTGGCATCTTTACAAGTTGGGGAATTACTTCCCTGGAAGAGGCCAAGAGGTGAAGTTAGAGAAAAAAGCTAAGTGGCATCAGGGATCAAGGGTTGTTAATGGGGATGTTGAAATCACCTAGAATAATGGTTGGGAGGTTAAGAAATGAGGGAGCAATGCAGAGAAGTGTTCAAGAAATTGTTGGCAAGATGGGGGTGATAGAGCACACATATAATTTATTATTGTGTGCCCCTAATATAGGGGTTTGGACATGACACACTATATAAAGTACATGTGGGGTATATTATGGGTCTAGTAACGGCAAATATATGTGGGGTATATTAGAGGTCTTTACATTCTCAAACCCTATTATAAAAAACAAATATGAGAGATGCCATTACCAGACCCATACTATGCCCAACTTGCACTGTATTTAATAAAATGTCTCATCAGAAAATGCTAAATATGTATTTTCTAGCTGATGCCACATGCTGATGAAATACAGGTCAATGAAACTGACTCAACACCACAAAAGATCATATAACACTTAAATAAGAATCATTCCCTCTGTAACAATGGTTATCTGTCTTAAAAACAACTTTGATTCTAATATCTACAGTATGTATTTTGGTTATCTTTCTTTTATATATGCACCACTGATTTCCATGGGATATATTAAATGAAGCTTTGTTAAATACATCCCCTTCTATTAACTGAAAGCAGTGTAGTGTAGCATACCTCCCAACATCTGAGAATTGAAAAGAGGGAAAAATATTGTGGCATGGTAGAGGGGGTGTGTCTTGTACCGCCGAGTGGGCATGTCTAGGGAAGTGGGTGTACCTTGTACCACCCAGAGGACGGGTCTTGTGTCTGCCCCTTTTATTAATTCAACCATCCATATGTGTTCCACTTATTATTTCTCCAGATATCCATATGTCCGCCTCAATAATTCTGCCCCTTTTTATTATTTGTCCATTAGCTTCTAATTTAAACATTTTTTACCCCATGTTCAACAAAACTTTATTTAATATTAAGGTGTGGGGATGCCCCCCTTTTTCTGTTACAAGTAACTGTAACATGGTATTTTCAGACTATTTGCTAAATTGGATTATGTTATGTTAGTTAGTTGTCTTGTTCTATATCTTAACTCAAACAATTTCAGTTGTACGTCTAATATTTACATCAGACCAATAACAACAAGAATATTTTTTTTTACAACAATCAGATTTTGCTAACAATTTACCCTAACCAATTTACCACAACATGCAATAATGCTAAATTTGTTAAGAGTTGTTTCGTTTTTGGATGCCCCCGTTACAGCACAAATCTATGTATGATATCGTATTAAGAAATCCACTTCTAATGTCCCCAGTGTTATGTACATCCTATATGATGACCCAGTATATTTTTGAAGTCTTTACACAATTCAGAACCAATAAACTTGTAGGAAGTGAAAAATGCCATTCCTGTGGTGTTTATTTTAAAATGCTGTAACCATTTCAAGGTTCAAGAAAAATGGCCATTTTGTGTTTATTTGTCTTCTTGTATACCTACCTAGGGTCAGATTTAATAAGCTGTGGGTTTGGAAAAGTGGATATGTTGCCCATAGCAACCAATCAGATCCTGGATCTCATTTTCCTATTAAATGCTAGAGAATGTCAAGCTAGAATCTGATTGGTTGCTATGGGCAACATATCCACTTTTCCAAACCCGCATCTTAGTAAATCTAGCCCCAAGAGTTTACTAGGGGGTTCCTTTGACAACTGTAGCCTGTCCTAATAATGACATGGACAGATACACATTGCTGGTTCAAAGATAAGAATATTTACAGACAAAGGGGTAGATCCAGACTTAAGTACGACAGCGAATTTACGCATGCTGCATGCGCAAGTTTGACTGTTTGCACGTACTGCGCATGCGCACGGCAGATGTTATGCATCGTAACTCTGATAGTACGTAATTTCGTAACTACGTACAAAGGGGCGTGTCATCCCTACGCAAGCAGAAAATACGCATTGTAGGTGAAGGGAGGCATTTAAATTGTACAGTATGGGCTGGGACAGGCAGTTACGTACGAAAAGGCTATACGTATAACCATAGATACACAAGGAAAAGTTAAGGTAGTTTTCATTTCTAAAGAAAAATCCTGATAGATTTCATTGTTTGATTTGAGTATTTCCACTAAAATGCACACATTTTGTCTTTATTAAATATACCACACAGTCTGAGAGATATAGAATTATTTAAAAAGTATTGATCACCAGCTCTAGCCAAATACTGTATTTTGAAAGAGGGATTGCAATTAGCGAACAACATGATGAAGCAGTGGAAAGCGCAGGATTTTGAAAGGGGGGTTTCCAAAGTGTGTAATACATGTGGGATATATTAGCATAGCTCCCAACATTTCGGAGCCCGAAAATGGGATAAATAAGCTGCGCCCTGTCCAAGCTCTGCTCCCACCCAGCCCCCACTGTCATGCACCACGGGGCAAAAATTACCCCTAGCCTGTGTTTGTGTGAATGAGTGTGTGTGTGTATGTTAGGGAATTAGACTGTAATGCGGCAGAGGTTGAAGGACTATGTAAAATTGGGAAAAGCTACATAATATGATTCACTGTTAAAAAAAAAAAAAACATATGTAAAATGACAATACTGATAATATAGTCGTACTATCTGACTGCCAAAATATCTAAGATGTCCATTAACGTTCTCTGTGAAAGCAGGAAGTTTATATTGTAGATTTGAAAAAAAAATGATAAAAATAAAATAAATCTACATTAAGGAATTGCATTGGTTATTGGCTGTAACAAGTCATGTTTTTGATATTTTTTAAGTAATTTATGATTTACTTATTTCACACATTAAAATAGTAGTTTTATATTGAAGGAACAGATCTAATAGCAGTAGCAGTATACAATGCATCCACTGTGCATTTTACTTTAGCCAGGGTTGCCGACTCTCCTGGAATATCCGGGAGACTCCTGAAATTTAGGCCATTCTCCCAGTATTCCAGGAGATCAGGCAAATCTCCTGCATGCCCAGACCCCCAAACAATCACCTGTGTAATCACTAGAGTTACTAGGGATGGGTGGGACTTGATGATGTCACCAACTCCTGCCCAACTCCATTAACACCAGAGATCACTCTTGTGATTGACAGGGGCGGGGCTTAATGACGTGCTTTGCATAAATTGTGTCATTGGGCCTGATCCAGATCAACGATGTAGCGCTGAGCGTGCTAACTCTCAGCGTTACATCGCTGACTCCTCCCTGGCACTCCCCCTGTGCGGGCGTATGGCCCCTTTCTTATGCCGGGTGAAGGCTACCCTAGCTTCGCCCGGCGTAAGGAAGGGGCCATACGCTCACACAGGAGCGTATGGCCTCTTAGCACGCCCCCCC
>WWET01000124.1:850140-868546 GCA_011038615.1 Limnodynastes dumerilii | reverse complement strand
ATTGGACACATACGAGTATATATACAAATTATCTAATATACTTTAAATGATTGGATTGAGTTTATAAAAATTTTCTGACTAGCTGTTTAGTACAAAGTTTATTTATTTATTAACAGGTTTTTATATTGCTCTATCAGATTACATAGTGCTTTACAAAGAATATTTCACACAGACATGGGGAGAACATACAAAGCCTAATCCGGGAATCAAACTCATGACCGCAGCGCTCTGAGACACAAGTGCTATTCACTGAGCCACCATGCTGCCCCATATTCAAATATGTACATTTAATAATAATATACTAATCTACTTATCCTTTCTGCCTCATCAAAAGAGCTCTTGCTCCTGTTGAACAGCAGAAAGAGTTTTATGATATACACTGTATATGACTTAGATACAAAGATTGTTAATAATGGGTGTGGGTTGCCAGCACGTACAGCCTTTTTTCAAATGGATCGTTTTATGCCACTGAATTTATGATACTTTCGGAAGTTAATTGCTTCTGCCTCATGGAGGAGAAGCAATCAAGCCACCTTCCCCATAGCCTGACCATAAGACTCCTTATAGACTCCCCTATTATACTCACCAGTCTGGTGCAGAGGGTCTGCAGTGGCGGTTTCCGAATAAATGAATGGGTAAGTATGGCGATTGGCATATTTACCCATTCATTAATAACATTTTCAAATTAGCAATATTTTCTGACTCTATTTCGGAAACAGCCATGTGTATTCTGCTGTGTTTGTCATGTTCACAGCGTGGTTTAGATTTACTGCTTTTTCCATTCCACAGTGTGTAGTAGCATTGTGTTTGTCTCTGCACAGTGTGCTGTGCTGTGTGATTTCTTTGCAGCTTGCTGACCCAAGCTCTGGGTCCTAGTGCTAGCCCCTTGGTGTTCTCCATCTCACATTGTGTAACTCTCCTGTTTCTATCTCCACTGTATCCATATCCAGTGTGTAGTGTCTGGCGTAAGTCAGCCCTTCAGACTCTGTCTGTGGTTGGCATTTTACAACATTGTAGCCACTCCTTGCTGTCTCCCTGCATACCTTGCTCTGTTCAGTATCTGGTCCGTGTGTTCCAGCAGTATCTTGTATGCCTGTGCTCCTGCTTACCATCTTGTATGCCTACTGTTTATCTATACACTATTGTTTTGTTGTGCAAGGGTTCCTGCAGAATCATTGTTGTGTCTGGGTTCCTGGTTACGATTCGGTTCCAGTGCAGGCACCTTTGCTGCATGTCCTCTATGGGATCTATCGCCGGGAGCCGCAACCTGCTCCTCTCCAGCAGCCAAATCCATCCCTACCATCAGGGGCTCTGGTGAAAACTTGGTTTGGGGTTAGACTCTGCGCCCCGGTGAGAAACTCCCTTGGTGACTGTAACAACATCGACAGAAGATATTGCTCTTAAGATGCCTCCGAAAAAAGGGAGACCTTTCCCTCTCCAACCTCTGATCAGATTCAAGGAATGCTCACCGTTATCGCAAGCCTCTCAATCAACAGTCATCAGAGATACAGCTAGTAGGCCTAATGTTTCTCCTCTGAATCAAGCACCTCTCCATCTACAGACCTTGGTCCAGACCCTGACCCTGATGCCCCGTTAACAGTCAAAACCATGCAGCAGATGCTTTTGGCACTCCGTGCGACATCAACTCAGACCTTAAAACATCTTTGCAAGAAATTAGGGCAGACATTGATGACTTGGGGGAGCGTACAGAACAGGAGCATACAGAACATCTCAAAACCAAGATGTGAGAGATAATGGCCTAATTGACTCCCATGATGCCCTCCAAAAGGAAGTCGATACCCTTAAGCTCAAAATTATTGACCTCAAAGATCGTGCTTGTAGAAATGACATTAAACTCAGAGGGGTACCTGACATAGTTACAAACAGTTTTCTCCTGAGCTATGTCAAAGACCTATTTAGAAAACTCCTGCCTGAAGCTCCTGAGGGCGACTTGTTGATTGAGGGACTACATCGCTTACCAAAATCAAATCTAGCTCCATAACAACTATCCTTATGAGAGTCCATTTTTTCCTGCAACTCTTTCCGGATCTATCAGACGCAACGCTCAACCATCGTAGAGAATTTGGTCCCATTACCACAGCTCTTCGGGCACAAGGTATCTATATCACTGGGGATTCCCAGTCAAACTCCTGGGGGTATATTTACAAAGCTCTATTTTGGTCAAATCACCTCAACTCCTGGGAGTTTGGAGGCGATTTGGCCATCACCGTATTCACTAAAGTCCCGGGACTTTAGCCTTTAGCAAATTCGACTCGCCAAACATCGCTGGACAAAAATCGTCCAGATGTTTGGCATTCAAAAAATACAGCTCGCCGTATTCACTAAAGGCGATTTGTCTAAATCGCCTTTAGATTGTCGGCAAATCACAGGAAAAAAAATTGCATGCTGTGTGGGGCGCTTTCCATGAAAGTGCCTCACACATAACCTGAAAAACACATGTCAATCTATTTGACATGTGTTTTTCTGTGTGTAAAAGCCAAAGCATGCTTAAAAGGGTTAGCCATGCTACGCCGATAGAACTACAAGGCTCAGAATTGCTTAGCCTTGCAGTAATATCAGTGTCAGCCTTATAAACATGCTGCGCTGTGTGTGGTGTTTGCAAAAAAAAACAAAAACCAGTGTGAACAAAACATATATTCTTACACATTAATATATGTGTGTGTGTGTGTGTGTAAAATAAACATTTAAACTGCCTAATAATGCCCCCTGATGTGTGAACTTACCTCTGGTGGCCACCGTGTACTATACTAAATGTGTATGAATGTATTGTGTGTTGTAGAAAAAGATTTAAGAAATTTGCACTCACCATTTTGCTGTCATCAGTCTTGGGACGAGTTGCTAGGAGTTTTTTTTCTTCTTGGCAGAAAATCTTCTCCAGCTGATTGAAGAATGTTCTCCGATTGCTAGAAGTGGCATCTCCGGTCCTCTGTTCAGCTCCTCGGACTCTTCTGTGCTTGACCTAATGACAGCTTCCTTCCTCTTCTTTCGTGGCGCTCTTAATGACCAGTCGGTCACTAGGGGGCAGCCTTTTATAGAAATGATGACATAAGTTACATTAGGGGCTCTAGTGTTTTTGACGTCATCATTAATATAAAAGGCTGCCCTCTAGTGAACGAATTACTACAAGCAATGCTGAGCCTTGTAGTTCTATCAGCTTAGCATGGCTAAGCCTTTCAAGCATGCTGCACTTGGCTTTTACGCACAGATAAACACATGTCAAATAGATTGACATGTGTTTTTCAGGTTATGTGTGAGGCACTTTCATGGAAAGCGCCCCACACAGCATGCAATTTTTTTTCCTGTGATTTGCCGACAATCTAAAGGCGATTTAGACAAATCGCCTTTAGTGAATACGGCGAGCTGTATTTTTTGAATGCCAAACATCTGGACGATTTTTGTCAAGCAATGTTTGGCAAGTCGAATTTGCTAAAGGCTAAAGTCCCGGGACTTTGCCTTTAGTGAAAAACGGTGATGGCCAAATCTCCCGGGAGTTTAGGCGATTTGGCCAAAATCGAGCTTTGTAAATATACCCCTTAGACCCTTAAAGAACAAAAACCAGAAAAGAAAACCTAGAAATAAAAATAACCATTCTTGCTTCAGGGAACAGTACTTTTAATGCAAGACTGTTCTCTACCTTACTCTGTTAGCTGTATCACAATAGTTTACTTGTACCTAGAGACTGCCTCAATACAACACCATGTTCCTGTTTATCCATTTGTACTTAAAACTTTCTAAGAAAGCTCCCAACAGTCTATCACAATGAATCAATCTTTGCTTTCACGAAGGTGATTCAAACAAATGCTGACTTTTAAACTGGATCTTCATTTTATTGCTTATGATAGTCACAGTTGTTTATACATGTATGTTACATAAAGTGTCAACATTTAACATATCATATTTTTTGAGGACTAAAAATATTCACTCAAAATATAATATGTATATCTAGATAAATTGATTTTGAAGTCTGGATTCAGTCCATATCTATTTATTTTTTGCTGGCATTGTTGGGATGAAATTGTATTAACAAGGATCAAAATTGTCATTGTTTTGTTATTATTTGCTAGTTAGTCATTATTAACCAGTTGGTATCAGGTTATGCTGAAAACTGTTATGTGGCAAGGAAAATGTTTTATGCTTTGTAAACTTGGATATGGGAAGGGTACCCATGACGCAAGATGCCAATACGAAATTCATCACTTCAGGAGTATCGTGATCTAGTTAGTGGAGATAGATAACTACATCTCCACTAACTACATCACGATACTCCTGAAGAACCCTGCAAATTCATTCCATTGTGAGTTTTCTGGCCATAATATCTCCGACGGAAAACCGGAAAAGGACGCGGGCCTGAGCGGCCCACCTAACAGGGACTTCGTTTCTACCATCAGGGAGCGCCAACAGCTACACATGGGTTCATTCGTTTACAAACAGACCACATATCCAAATAGTAGCAAGCGGGACGCCGCGGCTACAACTACGGAAAGCAGTATCTACAAACAACATTGACCGGTCTGTAAAATCTTTATTTGTGCACTTGAAGTCACTTGCTTTTCTTTCCATGATTTTTTAATGTTATCACCGATGTCTATATGCTAAATTCCATGGAATCTGTTTTATACTAAGATATCGATTGATTGCTATTTTTAACTATATAATAAATGTAATTTGTAGCTTTTGTATGAGTCACAGCGCTATTGACTATTGATTCTTTTTCTTGTCTCCATATAGGGTGGTTCCCTATTGTTAAATAGCAGCTGACCGTTCATAGCTATTTAAAACTGGTAATATTAGGATAGCGCCACTAAAACAGTTTTTTGTTTTGTTCTTCTATAGCATAAGTTCAGGAACTTATTGAACCTATTTAAGAATTGCCATCTTAAGCTCATCTTCACAGGTTAGTCCCAAGAGACACTAGTGAGTATCAGAGCTGCATCTGAGTATTCCCTGGGGAAGACATTGGCCATGGGGCAGACTGCTAGGCCCCTGGGTCATTTTCCCTTCACTTTCCCTGGCAGAGGTCCCTGGGTCACGTTCTTTCCAAAGCCCACCTCATCATTACTAGCTTGGTTAGCTTAGCTAACAATCATTTCTGAGTTACTGACCTTCCTCAAATCAAGCTGTCCACCGTTGCTTTGGAACCGCCGGCCATCTTGAATATCCAGCCCTTCAACCCTACATAAAAAATAAATAAGGAATGTTATTATACAGGATTATTGAGCCCTTACTAGTATGTAGTGTGTATTGTATGATAGTTACTAGGGCACAGTATGTATTGTATCTAAGGGCCTGATCCAGACCTACGCTCATGTGCGTAGCGAATTTACGCCAGCGTACCTACAATGCACTCCCCTTGGTCGTACTTACTTTTGCCGTCTTACGCCCAGCAAACCCTACCCTAACTTTTCTGATTGTAACCGCGGGCGTCCATAAGCTCCTTGCATATTTACGACACTTAGCACGCCCATAATGTACGATTTAAATGCCTCACCCCGCCTTCGAAGCATAATTACGGGTTTTGTATGAGGTGTTACGTACGACCGTGACATCTGCCATGCATAATTCCCCTGTCAGCTATGATGTGCGCATGCACACATCATAGCTACGCTAGCGCGACGGAATGCGTATGTCACGTTAGTTACGTACACTGGTCAGTGTGTTAAAGTGGCCAGCCAGCTTGCTGTGTATACCATATCTCTGCCATATAGGCAGAGATAGGCATTTAAATTAGGGAGTGTGTAGGGGGAGGGTCCATTACAACAAGGTCTGCGGACGTAAGACCACAGACCAAATCGTAAATTTTAAGGTAGGAATCTGGACACATAAGTGTCCAGATTTTACTACCTTGAGTGGGGAGTGCAGGGGGCGTGCACTCCCCACTACACTTGCATAACTAAGGACCATGCACATCCGTAAGACATAATCGTTGCAAATTCCTGTAGATGAATGTTAAAAGAATAAATAGCTGCCGCGGCTACCAATTGACCCTTAGCATGATGTGGCATCTAGTACATTAAGGCACAGCATGCCCTTGTATTCCAGGGCGTGCTGTGCCTTATAGTACCCTAAACAGCAGCATGCAAAGGTTAATGGAATGCTGCCACAATAACAGCGTGCACCACAAACACTAGACTTCATACATTGCCCCTCTGTATCACTACAAACTGACCTGTCCCCTCAGTAATGCATACACACTGTCCCTCCCTACATATTAACCATTGTCCCTCTGTACATATCAAACACTGTCCCTCCCTACATATTAAACAATGTCCCTCCCTACATATAAAACACTGTCCCTATGTCCATAATTATCACTGTAGCTCCATACATTAAAATCACTGCCAATTACAATAAAGAAATGATACTACATAAAAAATGATTTCAATACATGTGTCTCCATCTATGTTTTAGTGTTAAATGTCCCCTTGTGTAGGTTTAATACCTAATATGTCTCCATGTGCACTAAAATAAATGTACCCCCGTGTGCGTGGCATAGTTACATATATGTGTGACAAGTAAAATAAAAATCAGAGACCCAAGTTAACATTGTCTAAACATTTTTCACAAATGTTACAAGCTTTTACTACTCACAGTTCTTTAGTCTTGCTTGTAGTCAGCCTGGATCTTCCTCTTCTTCTGGCTTCTCCTCCGGGCAGGTCCGTGCTCCTCGGTGTTCTCCGGCGAATGACGGGCCTCATTACAGGTCTTATATTTATACTCTCGGACGGCAACTTCTGAGACTGTGCGAGTATAAATATAAGCCCTGTAATAAGGTCTGTCATTCGCCAGAGGACACTGAGGAGTGCGGACCTGCCCAGAGGAGAAGCTCCGAAATCAACACTCACACCTACCTCTACTATCTCTGGCGATTTTTGTATCCATTATATAGCAAGTTTAGAACTCGCACTTTAGTAAATCTGAGATTTGTATCTCAAGAATGGGAAAATCGCCAGAGATTGTAGCTCAACAATGGCGATTTAAAAAAAAAAAACACTATCTCTGGAAATTTATTAGGAAAATCTGTTTAGTAAATCAGAGATTTCAAAATCACCAGTAAAAAATAGCATAAACTGGCGATTTTGACAATCTCGACTTTAGTAAATCCGGCCCCTAGTTTTAGTGCTGTTTTTTGTAAACTTTACATATAAAGTTTACTATAGGGTGGGTAAAGTTTACCTATCCTAAAAGCCCAAAAAGCTCAGTCTTGAATGTACATATTATTTTCTATACTTGTTATCCTCTCTCACAAGAAATGCTGCTACCTAATAAAATATATTTTATATAAAACACTATTCAAATTAAATAGAAATATTTCTATTGCAGTGAAAAAAGTAACTATGGGAGGTGCTACTTAAGAAGAAAAACTACACTATAAGTTTCCACATTTATTGATTAAATAAACCATGAAAGGTCTATCAAGGCTCATATGTTTTTTAAAACTAGTTTAAGCTGCAGATTGTAATCCCCATCACCATTAAACCTCAAAGTGCATTTCATGTTTAGTGTTATAGGAATCTAAAATGTCATCACTCAAATCCAAACCACACCATCAAAAACCCATTCATGGTAAAAGGCTAATAAATACACTGAAAGCATGGTGGAAAAAAACAGCATCGATTTAACAAATAGCTTCTCATACCACTTAAACCACTGAATAAATTAAGTAGCTGTTTCCTGTCACAGCTCAAAAACAATTATAATTCAGCAAGCATTGACAGAAAGGCTTAGTTCTTCATGTATAATTGAATTGAGCTTGAAAACTAGTTTCCCTCCATTTAGTCTTCCCCACAGAGTATAATTTATAATCTTATTTGGTATTTGAAGCCCCAATACGGATATTTAACAATATCTGTAATACTTTTAATACATCACCATAATACTTTAGAATAGAAACATATCACCATCTGTAGCAAAATGTTCAATTTATAAATGTTTCTTCAAGTTATTGTTCTGCAAGTCTGAGCCATTAGTGATGATCCTAACAAACTGATGTTGGTTGGAACGTATAAGACTTTGATCAATCAGGTATTCCTAATCATGTCACTGCCTAAATCTATAATAAAGTTGTCTACAAATGAACACTTGGTTTTTTAAAGTATTATTTTTGTGAAAAAAATTAAAATATCAAGAATATTAGGCCTAATTCAGACTTGTGATACAGCAGCGCTCAGAATTTAAAGTGTGGACGGAAGTCTGGAGGGTACGAAGGGTACTTCACTGTAATATCTATATAACTCCTTTCTCCCACATAGAGGTAGCACTTATGTTTCCCACTCTGTGCCAAATTGCTGTTCAAAATTCATGCATTGCTTTGAATAGTGGAAGTATAGTAGAAACTACTGCTAGTGCTTTTCATGTAGATCTAGAGATACTGCAGTACATAAACTTAAACTTAAGCTAGACAGGGTGGTTGATCTCTCTCCCTATAAATTTATGAGAACTGGTCTTCTGAAATTGCTATTGGTAGCTCACAACTTTGAGTAAGTAACTGTTTTGGAAACCTTCTGAGGAGAAAAATATACTTCTTTGCGTCTTTACAAACAATATAATATAATATAATATTCAATTTTTCCAGTTTATTATTTGAACTTATTTAATTTAGTGGTGCTGTGCACCAAAGTATATGTACTTATTTTTGTAGTGGGACATGTATTTATTTCAAGGACATGTTAATGAAGCCTCTATTGAGACCCAAACACACCCATTAGCCAAAAATGGGAGGTCGTTAACCTTTTCCTTGTATTTTGAAGCTGCAGGAACAGTCTAATTTAAAAGTTCAGAGACTTGTGCAAATTATGTTATGTGTAAATTACATTCAATTTAAGTGTAGAGGTAATATATGCTGACTGTAAATATGTTATATTTCAGACATAGTGGCACCAGTTGGGGCTGGGGGTAGGTGTTCCCCCTCCCAGCATGTGTGGCAAAAACTGTTTAAAATGAGCTGTGTTTTGTATTGAGGAGTATTCCACTAAACCAGTGGTCTTATCAGGACCCATTTGAGAGCTAATAATATATCTTTTCACTTCAAGAATTGAATCGACTGTATTCCTGTGACCTACAGATTAGCTGTAGTCTAATCTATTTGAAATGAAAGGAACCCAGCTTCCTGTCAACTCTTCCAAGCTATCTAGCAGCCCTAAACCATAGTAAATGGTTCAGGGGTACAACAGCCAGACAAGGGATATGCAACAGCCATATCAACGGTCAGTAGCCAGTTACAGACTGGCGACAACAGAGGGGTCTGTGTGTCCTGTCACATTTTTGGTGGCAGCATTGGGGTCCGTGTGTCTTGCCACATGTCCCACAATACAAAGTTACCCCTCTACAGTCTATATTGCATGCAGCAGCAAGACTGATATTCCTTGCAAAACATTCAAATAGAACTAGTGCAATCTCAATCTCTACACTGGTTGTCTGTTTACTACAAAATCATCTTATTAACCTATAAAGCCATAAACAAGACTGCACCTGATTACATATCCTCACTTGTCTCAAGATATATTCCAGTTCAACCTCTCTCAGACCTCTCTCAGATCATCACAAGAACTAAAACTCTCTTCATAAATGGTCTGATTACCAGTGACAGGACTTCTCCCGAGCTGCACCCACTCTCTGGAATAACCTTTCTTGCCCATTAGACTATCCTCTACTTTCCAAACTTTCAAGCGTTCTCCTAAAACTCACCTCTTCAGACAAGCTTATCAAGTTCTTCAACGTTCTAAGCTTTATTTACCATATTAACAAACATTTTGCTTTCCACCTTGCCTTTCTATTACATTATTGACACAAACCCGCACACTCTCTCTTTCTATTGTAAAATTCCCTCATCTCTGTTACTAACACTGCTGAGTGACTGGATCATAGAGGGTACTGAACACTTTTAACATACAACATGGCTGGTCCATTGTGTGTGATAGATAGCACTAGCCCTTATGTATCAAACCCACTGTCCTTTAGAGTATAGCTTGCTATCAGGGCCCTACCCAGTCTGTTACTACCCAGTCTTGTTTATACTGACTGATAAAATTGTAAAGCATTACGTAAACTGCTGGCGCTATATAAAAACCTGTTAATAAATAATAAATAAATTGTATTACTGCTATAACAATTGACAGTAAGTCACAGTTGGTCCCGTATTTATAAACACTGACGGACTGTGATTTTACTAAGACACACTTAGTAAATCCGGCGATTTATATATTTTGCCTTTTTAAAATCACCATGGTGAATTAAAATACAGCGATTTTGAAAAGGCAATATTTTGGCTGATTTTATGGTGATTTTGCTTTAGTTAATCCAGCGATCCGGCAGTTGGCAGGATTGTCCTGATATATTTGATATGCTCCTCAGCCAAGTGCATTTCTTGTAAGTATAAACATGATAGGGGACCAGGGTACGTTTCTGAAAACTTTGCATGATCACATATTAGAAAATATGATTAAATTGTATATGATTACACTAAAACACATGCTCTAGTGGGTTGTTTTTTTGTGTAACACTATCACACTACATTTTGCTTTTGTGTCTTCCGTTGAGAGAAGAAACACAAATGGGTTAAGAAAAGAATAATTGAATGAAATACATAGGATTTGGAGTCTTTCAATTTTTTGGGGGATCCACATGTAGGTCATGTAGGGCAACACAAGCTATAAGCCATTACAATTGTTTGTGCAGAGTTTTTCTCTTTTCTATCGTGATTGTAATGCACTTTATTGGTGATTATGGACCTAATCTATCCTCCTACATGACAGCTGAATTAGGCATACCAGAAGTTCCGCAAAGAATTTCCAGACATACAGAGCTTAGTTCCATACATTTGGAGGTCCATCCGACAGAGTGGTGCATCCCTTCATCCACCTAAACTTCGTAAATTTAACAGCCTGGGTGTTTATGGCAGCGTAGCGTAAGTCACTTAAAGTCCACAAGAGAGGGGAGTGAATGTGGAGTTTACTCTCCTCTTATATGCAAACTGCCTGACCACAGGTCAGAAATGTTTGTGCAGCCCTCTAATACCACATTTACTGAAGATTGCAGAAGCTTAAGAGCTTCTAAAGTATCTAATGGAGACGGAGAGGCTCCAAATCAGATGCTAATTGTCCCACTACATCAAGAATCTCAGAAAAGGACAACCCAAAATGAGACTAGCAAAAATTTAACAATTCTAACACAATATACTGTATAGAAGCATAAATAAATACATCAAAACATCAAATCAACAATAGGAAGACTTATTGTATTAATGCAGAAGCAATACTTATAGTATTGCATTTGCCTTATGCTTGCCCCAATAAACAAGTATACATATTCCTAAATGTAAAAAAGTGAAACTGACAAGATAAATAACAAATTTCCTCCTATCAATGACAATTGAAACCAAATATCAATTAAAGTTCCTTCCTAGTGGTATCTAAATCTTGATATGGCTCATCATTTCTACTCAATTGACTCAAGCACAAACAAAGAAAAGAAATATTATATTATATTATATTAAAATGTCAGTCTCTTGTGTCCTGTCAAGTGAAATATAATATAAAGTACTCAAATAAAAGATTAAAAGTTAGACCAGTATTACCTGTATATTATTATTTTCTTTCTATTTAACTCATTTATATACATATTCGATTCTCACAATCCCCAGCCTAGTTAGTCTCTGTTAGTTCTTTACATTGTATAATTTGTTAACGTCATATGAAATTCAAATAATAAATGTAGATGAATATTATGCCAGTGGTTAGTATAAATGTATGGCTTAGAGTTCTCCCCACCATATAAAAAACATGTTGATGGGTCAGTGTTACGAGATTGCTTTCAGGGTATGGAATCTAACTGGAGCCTGGTCTTTGCTAGTGCACCTGATGGTGGAGAAAGTCTTGTGTGACAGGCACCAAACAGGTCACCAGGTCACTTGAAGGCAGTCCCAGGTGAAATGAAGCATAAAAACAAGGCATGGGTGACTAAACCAAAAGCATGTATTAGTGCAAATAACAGAATACTCCTGTCAGGAGCTCCACAATAAAAAAATGGACCTGGCCACCGATGTCTCTATTCAACATATTCAACACTTCAGAAAAGTGAATATGAAATTTTATAATTATTTATTTAAATTATTTAAAGATACTATAATAGTTATACAGTATAAAGGTATGTCACCCAGGTATATTATAGTAATATTACTAGGTGGGGTGCTACCATCAATCCTAGTTTACAGACATACAAAAAGCAACAAGGAATGGATTGATTCTGGTGCATACCCTAAGCACAACCTTTGTGTGCACAATCTTAATAATCAACTTCATGGTGCTCAGATAATTATTGCCGTGATAAACATTCAAATTTATTGGAAACTCCAGTTAGTAATTCACTTGATGATTACTTAAAATAATGAGGCACTATATATTTTTTTATGTTTATGTTTATTGAGCAGCACTATATGGTTTATGTCTATGACGGGGCACTATATGGTTTATGTTTATTGAGGAGCACTATATGGTTTATGTTTATTGAGGGGTACTATATGGTTTATGTTTATGATGAGGCACTATATTGTTTATGTTTATTGATGAGTACTATATGGTTTGTATTTATGACAGGGTACTATATGGTTTATATTTATTGAGGAGCACTATATGGTTTATGTTTATTGAGGAGCACTATATGGTTTATGTTTATTGAGGAGCACTATATGGTTTGTTTATTGAGGAGCACTATATGGTTTGTTTATTGAGGAGCACTATATGGTTTGTGTTTATGACGGGGCACTATATGGTTTATGTTTATCAAGGGACACTATATGGTTTATGTTTATTGAGGAGCACTATATGGTTTATGTTTATTGAGGGACACTATATGGTTTGTGTTTATGACGGAGCACTATATGGTTTGTTTATCGAGGGGCACTATATGGTTTATGTTTATTATGGGACACTATATGGTTTATGTTTATTGAGAGGCACTATATGGTTTATGTTTAAGTTTATGACGGGGCACTATATGGTTTATGTTTATGATGGGACACTATATGGTTTATGTTTATTGAGGGGCACTATATGGTTTATGTTTATTGAGGGGCAATATATTGTTTATGTTCATGACGGGCACTATATGATTTATGTTTATTGAGAGGCACTATATGGTTTATGTTTATTGCATGGCACTATATGGTTTATTTTTATGACAGGACACTTTATGATTTATGTCAGGGATGGGGCACATTTTGTATGTGGTGGCATGCCATTAACACTTGTCATGATTCCACTTATGAGCATGTCGTGCCTTACAGAACTTTATGCGGAGGCATACTAAGGGTTAATAGCATGCTGCGCTATGTTTTTTTGTTTTAAAATGAAGTATTTATCATTTTTGTTTTTTTATCTTTTTAAAATGGATTTTTTTACAGTTTTAAGTGGGTTTTGAAAGAAAGAAAGAAAGAAAGAAAGAAAGAAAGAAAGAAAGAAAGAAAGAAAAGAAAGAAAGAAAGAAAGAAAGAAAGAAAGAAAGAAAGAAAGAAAGAAAGAAAGGAAGAAAGAATATACCTCCTGTGTTGGTGAAATAGTATAGTTGTGGTATAAAGTTGAAAATAATGCATCAATAAATTAACATATTTTATGTGCTAACATGGATATTTCAAATATATTGATGCTGTATATATAAATGCCCTCTTCGGCTTAAAAATGTAAATAACTGATGGTGATGGTGGGCCGTATGCAGAGCTTTAAAACCACGTGTATGCAATCTACATTGCAACAAGTAACGTAGATTACATTACAAAATTACTGCGCATGCACAGTAGAACATATCGGAAAACTCTGGACGCATATACAATGCGGCCAGAGCTCTGCATTCGGCCCGGTGTGAGTAAGTGAAGACAGGGACATACACAGCATCTCCTCTGAATAGCAATCAGTACAGTAGACAGGTTAGATCATGGAAGAAGGATGAAATCATGCACTGTGAGCATTTGATGAGTTTGAAGCCATCACCTGGCCAGAGTGTGGCGAGTCTGCAAGTATTCATAGTTGTTCATAAGAGAGATGAGCCGAGCCAATCCGAATGTGCCATGAAGGGCCGATCTTACATCTCCACTGTTTTATCTTGACCTATCTTAATAATACAACAAACAATAATTTAGAAATGTTAATAAAGAAGACACTCAACTATCACAAGAAATGTCTCCCCCTACTGTGATTGCAATATTCTCCTTCTTTACAACTAACTAAATGAAGTACAACCAAAATACAGCTAATCAACCTTTAAAACCACTACTCATTAATTACCAAGTAAAATAAATACCACTAATGTACTATGATTATGAAAGCACTGATCAAATTATTGTTAATAATATTCCTCTCAGGGGTCCTTTGTTGGAAAAAAAAAACTACCTGGCTGCATTTTGAAAACAGAGAACACATTAAACTGTAAACAAAACTGGTAATTTCATCTATTTAACTGTCTGAGCTATTCAACAATTAATTGTCATCACCGGAGAAAAAACGATTACATTTTTAGTGCCTATTCCTGCAGTTACTAATTGCCAAATATATAATGGGCTGGATTCACAACCCCGTAACTTTTTAACATACCTGCCTAAATTTCCAATTCTAGCTACTACACATGCGTAGTAACTATTTTACTCTATCTATGTAGCGTTTCGTTATGTAGATTGCATACATGAGGTCTTTAAAGACCACACATACACAATCTACAGAACAAAAAGCTATGTAGATAGCATAAAATAGTTACTACGCATGCGTAGTAGCTAGAATCGGAAATTTAGGCATGTATGTTAAAAATTACGGGGTTGTGAATCCGGCCCAATGTGCTGTATTTCTAATGCAATGTGTGTTCACTTGGTTTATGCTGGAGGCATAATAGCAATGGAAAACTATACCAAAATGATGAAAGCACAAAAGCAATGAAGGACTGCACCAGAATTCTAGAAGCACAGAAGCAATTGTTACTGAACTGGAATGATGGAGGAATAACAACAATAGTAAACTTCACTTGACTGGTGGAAGCACAAGAGCAATTGGGAACTGCTCCAGAATACTGACAGTACAGGAGCAATGGAAAAGTGCACCAGAATGGTGGGATCACAGGGGCAATAGAGTACAGCATCAGAATTCTGGAAGCTCAATCAAAGGAAAACAACTCCAGAATGCTATAAACACATAAGCAAAAGAACTGCAAAAGAATACTTGAAGCACTAAAGCAATGGAAAACTGAACCAGAATAGTTAAAATACAGCAGCAATTGAGAACTGTGCCAGAATACTGGAAGCACAGGAGTAAATGAAGAACTGCACCAGAATTCTGGAAGCATAGGAGCAATTGAAGAGTTGCACCTGGAATGCTGGAATTTCAAAAAATCCACAAAAATGTCAAATACAGAATGCTGGAACAACAGAGCAATTAAAAAATCCACCATAATTTAAGAGGTACAGGAGATAACAGAGAACTGTACTTGAATGCTGATAATAGAGAACTGTACTTGAAATCTGGAAGCACAAGAGCAATGTTGAACTATATCTGGAATGCTGGAACCACGGAAGCAAACTGAGAACTGGACCTGAAATTCCTGAAGCACAGACACAATGGAGATCTCAGGAATACTGGAAGCACAGGAACAGTTGATAATTCCCATTAGCCAAACACAAGTTAAGATGTAAGTCTGTCCTACACTTCTCAATATATGCCAAAATGGTAAATCATAAAAAACAAAGGATGCGCTATAAATATAACCCACCAAGGTTGTATTATAATTAAGTACGTTTGTGGAGTGGATTCCCAAGCGGTTTTGAAAAATTCTGTTTATATATAGACTTTCGTTAATATCCAATTGTGACTGATATTGAGAGCCCTGTTAATTGTTTACAGCAGACTGCTAAATTGAATGTGAATGTGTGTTAAGTCTGGATCCAGCCCTATGTTACAGAGAATATGGCATATTTTTTTTTTTTATAAACAATTATACTTTGCATTATATGTTGCCAAAAATCATACTCCGTGAATGATCCCCTAGGGAGTTCAGTTGTGGGCTTCACTGATTTAGCAAATTGGACAGACCTTTTAAAGAAATGATGAAACTTTGTGTTCAATATATAGGAGAGTTTTAATAAAATTTTCAGAAATCATGACATTTGCTGCTGAATGTGCTAAGTGCTCTTTACATAAAAAGCTGTACATCATTATTCAGATTAAGGAATGCTCATCTGTACAAATACTATTTTTTCAAATGGATAGTGTTATTTGCCATTCTTGAACTTGATAATGACTGCTAATGACATAAGTGTAAAAATTAATCCAAACAGCAGTGATTACTGTGTAGACTCATTAGTTAATTCAAGAAATAAAGAAATAAAGAGTTCAAAGGCAAATCTGTAAAGAAATGAGACGGGGGATGGAACATGTGTTACTCCTCATCCTAATCCCTACCCAGACTTTACTTTTTAGCCCTGTTGTCCCCCAGTTCAGTTGTGTAATATTTATTTTTATGTGTTGCTGTATCACTTTATGTGTTAGATGTTGCCATAGGCATGTCATAAGATCTTACAGGAAGTACCAGTGACATCACCCTGAAAAAGCACTTCAGGGGTTAAATTCCACCTCCACAGGAGACAATCAGGAGTTCAGTGAGTTAAGGCACTATTGTCCCCTTTATTGTCTCTCTATTGTCCACTAGTGAGCTCTTCCAAACAGCCAGGAGCTGAACCCAGAAGAGGGTCACCTGAGTGAGTACACCTAGAGGGGGCTTGATTGTTTGAGGAATCCACCAATCTGGACTCTGTGCAATTTCCCTGGGCAGTCTGTTTCCACAGGTGGATGATGAGGGTGAAAAAACAGTGCACCTAAAGATTTTGCTTCTTTCTTTCCTATTTCTTGGAAAAATTTTGTATGGTATTAGAGGGAGACACTGACCTGAGCTAAGAGTCGATACTCTGCCAGAGATCTGTTGTGGAACTCTTGCCCCTGAACTTAATTCATCCCTGTCTGGAGCTGCTACTGTGTGCCGTGCTGTGTGGACTTGGATCCTGTTATTATTATATGTTGTAGAATAAACCTGTTTGGATTCCATATACTCCATGTCTGAGTGACCTGGAGAACCTGTATCCTCACCAACACTATTATCAGGTTATGCCATCCTGAGATGGTTCCATTATAAGAGGGAGTTGAACTAAATTGGCAGTGGGTCTGGCCATCGGAAGCAAGACTGTCTGTCAAACAGTAGGCCGACAAGATGATCCTCAATGGGAGAAAGCTAAGAGCCTCTTTCTCGTATTCCTTTAGATCCGACATCATCCAGAAGGAGGAATTATTTTGTGAATTCCCCACCCTTCTTTCCTTGGGCTTGGATTTGATTCTTGTTATTCTGGTGCCAGTTTTGGATCACTTTGCTGTTGAAAGAAATCACTGGCAGTGCACAGTGTCTAGTTTGTTGTGAAAGGTGGAGGTAGTAAGACAAGTGGGCCCCAATCATTCTGCTTGTTATGGCGTTGGCTGCATTGAATGCATGGCCCAAGTCTTGGTCTTAGTTGTTCTTGGATCATTACATTTGGTGTATTGGCAAGACTAAGGAGACCATTTGTTTTTGTAATAATTATGTTTAAGTCATGTTGTGAATTTTGTTGGACCAGCTTTAATTATAATTACCATAATTTATATTCCATAATTAATAAGTGCTATATTTAATATAATTCCAAAGTTAAGCCCCTTATAACTTTTTGTGGTCTCAGGTTTATCGTGTGAATATCTTGGGGGATCTGATTAGCATGCAGGAACAGGCCCCCTCAGCCATGGGAAGTTTATTGAGATTTCATCCTCACTGGTAGAAATGAAAAGGACAATGGCCTAGCTGTAGCTCATTATTAAGGGCACATTTTTATCCTCAGTATGGAATGAACTTCCAATTTTTTGGACATACCACTGGGCAGTGTGGATGGTGTATTATTTATTTTAGGTGCATATATCATTCATATTAAATTGTTTTCACTAGCCTCTTTATTCATTTTATGATTTCTAATGAACTCATTTAATAAGCATTTATGAACTTTTAAATGACACTGTTTTAACTATATACATGACTCCATAAATTCAAGGCACCAGCTTGCTGCATGTTTTCTAGGAAAGTCCCTTGATAATACTTCCTTCTCGTTAATGAAATGAAAAAGTAAGATCTTGAAATGCAAAAGGTCAGCTAGACGAGTGTGCAAGAGATAAGAGTAACTGCCTTATTCACCACTGACAACCACCAGGTTTTAGCTTGCCATCTCAATTATTTTCTGACCAAGTCTCTCTGAAAGTAGGCATCTTGTCAATGCATACAGCAGGTGTCACTTGAAGGAGATGGCAGTTTATTTATAACTAGTTCATTTTCATTTCATTCATAGCAG